>APFE030458893.1:0-10795 GCA_000404065.3 Pinus taeda
CATCACATTTTCCTCCACAAATAGATGGAATTCAGGGTACCTCTATAGCTGCATATTGATGATAGTCCAGACATGGGTGAAGTAACTCGTTGGACTGTAGTAAAAAAAAGGAGGGGGGGGGGGAGGGGGGAAATGAGCATTTTTCGGCATCTTTTTCAATTTCCAAAGCAAGGAAAACGAACAATAATTGAGTTGATATGGGGGACTATAGCAAGGGATAGGTTTCCATATGACTTTCTCCTCCCATTCCTGTCAACTAATGTAACTAGTTAGTTTCTCCAATAATGAAGGGCAGTTTGGTTTTATTGATTGCCATTTTCATTTTATTTTGAATTTAATTCCCTTTTCTGTGACTTGATTCTTCTCTGGTCTCTCTTTATGAGTTTTAATTTCAGTGTTACAGTCAGTGTCTAGAAATGGAAAATCCAATATTTTCATAATTAAGCACGATCATTGGCATTGATTATTTGAACATTTTATCTCTTTATCATTGAAGAAACTTATAGTCAACTCTGATTTCGTTGATGGTAGAGTATTTAAAGGTTTCATTTTCTCACATTTGAGTATGAGAATGTAGCAATTTTCCATGAGTGTCGCAATATTACATTTCAAACTGCATGGGTTATTAAAAAAAAAAAAAATCTATTGAAATTAAGTCACAAATATTGACCTAAAAGCTTCTCTCAATTCCATTAGTTTCGATGAGTTAAGAAGTTATGAAAATTATATGTTAAATACATTTTGAAATTGACATTTATGTGTTTTGCAAGTATATAAGTGATATTAATTTTCATTCTCCATTCTATTAATATCACAAAGTGGCATTCTTTCATCCCACAATATTTTTTATTTTGTCTATGAAGCTAATAAGAAGTCACATTTATTTTGGCAATGTAATTTTTCTTCTTTAAATCTAATTATTGCAAATAGGTATATATATGCATTCATAATTTCTTAGGAAGCTTGCTTCAAAGACACTGCCTCTTCAAGAGGTGAGACCAATTGTTTATATGTCCTATAGGAGGTCCCAAGATTCATAAATGGACATAAAGGATTTTAAAAACATAATATAAAGGGTGGGAAAGAACGACTAATGGCCATAGAAGGAAGACATGACTAAAAATGGGTATTATTCACATTAGTATTTAACTTAATTATTTGAATATATTAAACCAAGTTATTAATTAGCTTAATATTAAATTATAGCTATGGTACTAAAGAAAACAATTTGTGTTAGATCATGACTTACAAGTACATTGCACTAGTACCCTAGCGAGTCTCAAGAGAAACTTTGTAAGTTATGTAGAACTCACACATGAGAGGATTTGGTAGATTCTTGGGAATCTTCTCAGTACTAATAATGCTTGTTTACAAGCATAGTAAAAGAAAAACTTATGACTATTGTTATACACATGTATGTGAGTCAGCTAAGAGGGACAAGTCCTAGGATGGATTAATGAGACGTGTGTATCATACAGATATTGAACAATTCAAAATGGTGAGGACACGAAAAAATCAAGGTCAAGGAGAGTCATCACAAGGACCTCTTACAAATAACCCATTACCTTCACCGAAGTTGACTCTCATCTTGCATTCCCTAGAAGCAATTAATGAGACCTTAAAAGGGTGCCAAACAAATGAAGTGGAAGTGGAGCACCCTCCATCAGGGTTAGGAAATATTGAGGGATCAAGAGACTCTGAGAGAGGACCTCCAATTGAGGACATTAATAGGGAGCTCCAAAATATTAAGCTCCTAGAGTTTGCTAGAGGTCATGCCAGTGAACGTGCAGAAGCCTAGTTAGAAGGAATGAGAAGGTGCTTCGCACTAAGGGATTATAATTCCAATTCAAAAGCTAAAATAACAATATTCCAACTCAGAGATAGTGCTCTGAATTGGTGGGGTAACTTAGAGCATCAACTACACCTCACTCCGAACATAGTTACTTGGGAGTTATTTGAGGAGAGATTCAGGAAAAAGTACATACCAGCATATTATGAAGAACAACAGGTAGGAGCCTTACATGCCTTGGTACAGGGAAATCATATTGTAGAAGAATATGAGATTAGATTCATGGAATTGGTCAAGTGTGTCTCCTACATGGATATGAACCAGTGCCAAGCGAATCGTTTCATTTATGAATTGAACCCTAAGATTAGGGAAATGGTGCAGATGTGGAAACCATCCTCAGTTGCAGAAGCTGTGGAACAGGCTCGTTATGTCAAAGAACACTTAGACTTAAAGGGTGGAAAAAAAACCATTTTTCCACGCCAACCAAGGATTATGGGGAAGGCCCCTCGTACCTTCCCCAGGGGAGGAATTTTGAGGCCACCACCATATGGAAACAGGGTTGTACCCAGAGCACCAACAGTGGGTATTTCAATAGTTACTAGTGCAGCTTCACCCATAGCTTCAAGGGCATGTGCAAATCAAGTTCATACGTGAGGAGCAACAAATAGGGGCAGGGGTCCCAAGGGAAGGAACTCATTCCAAAGAAATCCACAATATTCGGCTCAAGGTCTACCGCGCATCACTTGTTGGGGATGTCGGGGACCTCATTACCAGTGTGACTGCCCTAAGTTACAAACTGGTAAGAACCATAGAGAAGGAAAAGCACCAATGGGGGGAGCAACTAGCCACCATCAAATCTATGCAGTGGTTGATAACCAGCGAGTTGAACACCAGTCTGTTGCGGTAGAAACCTCGGGTATGATAAACAAAGTAAAAGTTAAAATTTTGTTTGATTCAGGGGCTACAAATAGTTTCATTTCACCAGTTGCATTAGAAAAATGTGGGTTGGCAGCCTATGAGCACGATGACTTTAAGAAAGTTGAGATGGCTTTTGGGATATAACAGGTAATAGGACCTAGTGGTGAACAATGTCAGGTAAACCTCGGGGTGTGTATGACTAAGTTGAAGGCATACGTCACAGCATTGGGGATGTATGTTGTAATTATTGGAATGGACAGGCTAGAAGCTCATCGAGCTTTAGTAGACTGTTTCAAGAAGAAGGTGATTTGTTTAGAAGATTAAGGTAGGCCAATTGAGATTTTTGGAATCAAGAAAGGAGTGTCGCTGCGATTCATATCCATGATGAAGGTAAAACGTTGTCTCCGACGAAGTTGCAAGCTATATGTGGTCGTAGTTGTAAGTGACCAGAAAGGACCCTCCCTAGATTAACACCCAATTTTGTCAGAATTCAAGGATGTTTTTCCTAAGGAACTGCCTGGATTACCTCCTTTAAGGGAGATTGATTTCACAATCAACCTAAAACCTGGTGTAGAACCAATATCTAAGAAACCCTATAGGATGACAACTCCGGAACTTTGTGAGTTGCAGATGCAATTAAAAGAGCTCTTAGACTTGGGATTTATCAGACCTAGTATTTCACCTTGGGTTGCACCAGTGATTTTTGTCAAGAAGAAGGATGGTTCCTTAAGGCTATGCATAGATTATAGGGACTTGAATAGATCCACAATAAAGAATAGGTACCCAATACCTAGAAAAGGTGGCATGTTTGATCAAATGAAGGGAGCAATAGTTTTCTCAAAGATCGATCTACGATCTAGATACCACCAATTGAGGATTAAGGAAGGTGACATCTCAAAAACTACATTTCGAACTCAGTTTGGGCACTACGAGGTTGTAATTGTTCCATTTGGTTTGACCAATGCATCAACAATATTCATGAGCCTCATGAATGGTGTGTTCAGAAAGTATTTCGACCAATTTGTGTAAGTCTTTTTGGACGACATTCTTGTGTATTCCAAGAATGAAAAGGAGCATGAAAAGAACCTAAGGGTTGTATAGACTCGCTTAAGGGAAAATCAATTGTATGGAAAATTGTCAAAATGTTCCTTCTTTCAAAAGAAAGTTCATTACCTTGGGCGCATCATTTCAGGAGAAGGGATTTCAGTTGACCTAGAAAAGGTAAAGGTCATAATGGATTGGCCAGTACCAAAAAATTCTCATGAGGTGCGTAGTTTTATGGGGCTAGCAGGGTATTATCATAGGTTTGTGGAAGGGTTCTGAGGGATTGCAAAACCCAACACCAAATTACAGTGAAATGGGGTCAGGTATGAATGGGCAAATGAATGTGACTCTGCATTCACAGAACTAAAGAGGTTACTAATTAGTGCACCGATCCTTCGAGTCCCGAACATGGAGAAGACATCACTATCTGCACTGATGCTTGAAAGCAAGGATTGGGAGCCGTATTGATGCAAGAAGGTGACGTAATAGCTTACGCATCTAGAAAATTGAAGAAACATGAAGAGTTGTATGTTACCCATGACTTAGAGTTAGCAGCAGTGATGTTAGCTTTGAAACTGTGGAGACACTACCTCATTGGGAGAAGATTTGAGTTAAGAACAAATCATTAAATCTTGAAGCATCTCTTCACTCAAGGGGATTTGAATGCTAGACAAAGGCAGTGGAGCGAATTCATGAGTGAGTATGATTTGAGATCTCATACATTAAGGGAAAGGAGAATGTGGTGGTTGATGCACTAAGCAGGAGGCCACGAACCTTCTCCCTAGTAGCCTTAAAGGTAAATTTGAGGGAACGTGTGTTGGAGAAACTCTTTCAATATAGTTGGTATCTAAAGGTTATCTCAACACTCCATAGTGGGAAGCAGATAGAGCCAAAGTTTGAGGGATATGTCCTTGAACCAGATGGATTATTGAGATTTCAAGGGAGAATGTACATACCTAAGGAAGGGGGAATAAGAAGGAACATCCTTGAAGAGTCACATAGAGCACTCTATTGTGCACATCCTGGAGTAAAGAAGATGTATGCGGACACGAAGAAACTCTTCTTTTAGGCAAGCATCAAGCATGACATAGTCCCTTTTGATGCCAAATGTCTTGAATGTCAACGAGTGAAGGCTAATCATCACCATCCAGTAGGACTCCTACAACCACATGGCATCGCTATGTCTAAATGGGAGGTAATCTCCAATTTTGTTGTGGGTTTGCCACTCACATCACAAAGGCACAATGTTATATTGGTTATAGTTTATAAATTGACCAAAAGTGCTCATTTCATTCCAATAAGAGACACTTACGATGTTACTGATGTGGCACGAGTTTTTATAAGTGAAGTTATTTGACTACACGGGTTACCCACAAAGATCATTTCTGATAGAGACTCTCGATTTACATCTAGGTTTTGGACAAGTTTATAGTCAGCACTAGGGACTCATTTGAACTTGAACATTGCATATCACCCAGAAATAGATGGGCAGACTAAAAGAGTAAATCAGGTTATGGAAGACATGCTTAGGATGTATGTCATGGATAATCGGACTCAGTGGGAAAGGTGCTTACCATTGGTAAATTTTTCCCACAATAACAGTTATCACAGTTCAATTAGGATGCCTCCTTATCAAGCTCTATATGGAAGGCAATGTAGGACACCGTTGAGTTGGGAAAGGTTGGAGGACCGAGTAATAGTTAGGCCATAATTAGTTCAAGAAATGGAGGAACAGGTAAAATAAATTCGACAAAGGTTAAAGGAATCTCAAGATAGACAGAAGAGTTATGTTGATTCACATAGGATTGATCGCAGTTATGAAGTAGGGGACCAAGCTTTTATTCGTATTCGACCCAACAAAAGTACCATTCGGTTTGGGAAAGGGACGAAGTCATCACCTCATTTTGTGGGACCTTTTAGGATCAAGGAGAAGATTGGACCAGTTTCCTATCATCTTGTACTACCACCCCATTTGCATAAAACTCATGATGTTTTTCATGTATCTATTCTACATAAATATGTTTATGATGAATCTCACAAATTGGATTGGAGGGAATTGCAGGTCTCGGACATGGGAACCGTAGTGGTCAAACCATTAAGCATATTGGACCGTAGATTTCAGCATCTCAAATGTCACATGGTGGACCAGGTTAAGGTCCAGTGGGACAAGCATAGCCCAAGATCGGCTACCTGGCAGGATGCAAAGACTATACGTTGTGACTACCCCTCACCTTTCAAGAAATGGAGAAACAGGTAAAAGAGATTCAACAAAGGTTAAAGGAAACTCAAGATAGACAAAAGAGTTATGTTGATTCACATAGGATTGATCGCAGTTATGAAGTAGGGGAACAAGCTTTTATTCATATCCGACCCAACAAAAGTACCATTCGGTTTGGGAAAGGGACGAAGTTGTCACCTCGGTTTGTGGGACCTTTTAGGATCAAGGAGAAGATTGGACCAGTTTCCTATCATCTTGTACTACCACCCCATTTGCATAAAACTCATGATGTTTTTCATGTATCTATTTTACGAAAATATGTTTA
Organism: Pinus taeda; assembly: GCA_000404065.3. Classification (NCBI taxonomy): domain Eukaryota; kingdom Viridiplantae; phylum Streptophyta; class Pinopsida; order Pinales; family Pinaceae; genus Pinus; species Pinus taeda. The sequence goes on from APFE030458893.1 coordinate 6,295, forward strand.
TGATGAATCTCACAAACTGGATTGGAGGGAATCAGGTTCTATTTTACAGTTCCATGTTATTTATTTATGAACGCTATGTAATATTGATGCATTTAGCTGGACATGTGAAACTACTTATATGAATCATTAGATGGATTTGGTATTGATGATGGAAATGTTTGATGTATGGCCTAACGTATGCCTTACTTGGTGATGAATTATCTAGTACATGACTTATCAGAATTATTGTCGTTTCATGTATGACTCAAGTGGATATGATTTATTTAATGAATGACTTAGTGAAATTATTATTTGTTTCCAGTATGAACTGTAAGATTGACACGTGGATACTAGACTTATAACATGATGTTTAAGATCACTTATCTATATATATCTTGTTATTATATAAATGCATGAATGAGAGCTAACCCGCAGATTGGAAACAACTATATGATAGCCAAGATCTACTCTTCCATTGGGGGAAGGTCAAGACATCTCATGAGGAAAGGTATAATGTACATTGTTCTATTACATTTTGTATCTACTAGATATGCACTCTTATGACATGGGTAAAATCTAAAATGGATTTTGGATAGACTTCTAAGTCTAAGTGTTCCTCATAGAGGAAAATTAAAGTCCAAGGATGCTCTTGTAAATAGTCTCATTGCGTAGATCTTTTTGTTCTGAATCTACTACAATTTGAATGGGCTAAAATGGACTTCGGATGCAGAAGTTATCGCAAGAAGAAGTTTTCCTTTGTCCTTTGAAAAGGAGGCAAAATCTTCTAAAAATGGGCTTAAGGCCTTAATAAAGGGAAATTGCATCGGAAGGGTTAAGCGGAGGCGGAAGGAACCTCCGACAGCGACCTCTGACTTATCAAATCGGAGGTAGGCCTTCACCCGATGTCGAGACCCCAGGCTATGCGATATGTGATTGTCGATTATCAACGTCGGCGTATGGCATATGAAAAGACTCGAGCCGTAGCGATAGCAATATGTGATGCGATATGGACCGTCCGATCGGGGAGAAAATCAACGGTCCAGATTTAATCGGTGAACCCTGATGTTAGGGCCAATGCGATTACGAGAGTGATATGTCGATAATCGCTAGACCCGATGGGAATTATAAGCCCGATTGCATAATATTTGAAATCCAGAAATTCGTATTTTCAATGTATTTCCCATGTAAATGGGGTTTTGGCCATTATGCCATGCGATATCGATTTGCGATAGAATGGCATACCCGAAAGGTTTACAAATGCAGCCTTATAAATTTTCAGTTATGTGATAAGCAGGATTTCGAGCAGGCCTCAGGCAGTAAATGGTATTCGACGAGCTCTGCCCAAACCCATACACTGGCCGACACATGGCATGGTGTAGGAGAGAGAAAACCGCCTTTTCGAGCGGGTCATCTTTGTGCACTTAAGCCACCCGAAACGGGCTATCAGCCATTGGATCGGAGATCACGTAAATCAACGGTGGGCTTGCGATAGCCATAAAAGGCGGACCTGAAAGGGCTTATAGGGGTGATTTCATAATGTCTGAAGTCCGGAATTCACGTCCGAGTTTTCAGAAAATCTCTATGTATTGGAATTTTTGTCCATTTTCGGTTTTTTCCTAGAAAAAGGCCTTGATCCCTTTGTAACAGCTCTTGATCGTTGTGCCACACTGCAAGCGGGCATTTTGTAGACAATGATGTGTTTGGGAACGTGCAGAGCCACAGATTCATAGAGCCAGATGGCTAGTTGTTAATTTTAGGTATGTTCTATGGTTAGAGCAATTTATTTCAATTTTCACGGTTAGCTCAATATCTTTTCAAGATTATCAATCACATCAGCATTAAAGTAAACTGCAAATAGAACATAAACATAAATTGCAAAAGACAAACCAAGACAAGAGGACACAAGATGTGGCGCTAGCCAAGGACAAACCCCAATGTGGGGAAACCCTTGATCAATTCTTCGTTTATGTTCTTCAATAGTTCAGCAGAGAGAGAGAGAGAAAGTACATTTACAACAGAAGTCAACACTTTGACTTTCTAGATAAGAGAATAGATCATCTCTACATGAGATCAGTTGAAGACATGCTGCTTCAGCTGATTCTCCAAGGTGACTCCTTCACCTATCATTGTGTTGCATCTTGTCCATGAGCTATAGCTCACCGAGTTGCATTGTGCTACACCCAGTGTTCAACATTGTCATACATAGTGTCACTGTTGTACCATGCTTACCACTGTATTCAACATCATGCTTCCAGGCTGTTAGATAACTAAGCCCTTCAAGTGCTTCAGTTCTCCTAGGAGAGTTTCTCCTGATCCATGTTGTCATTTGAACTCAAGGTAAACTATAGTACTGCCTTGGAATAGCCTTAGCTGCTTGCTATGGCTTACAGCCTAGCAAAGCAGCTAGTTGTAGCTATAGAATTCTTCAACAAGCCTAAACAAGATCCCATATAGTAGTGTTGCCCTTTGTCTTCTAATCTAGTGACTGTTGCTCCCAAACGTACCTTATTCATGCCTTAGAACAATAGTATTTGATATTTAGTTACAAGAATTTCCATGTTGTTGATATGTGTCTTCTTTATGTTGCGGCTCAACTTCCTTAGAAACATATAGAAGCTCCCTTAGATAGTTGTAGTTGTGACAACAGATTAGAGTGCCTTCAAGTTTGAGATTAGGGCCTCTTCTAGTCCTTCTTACTGCAGCTTAGGACAGCATATAAGTAGCATATAGAAGGTCTTTCCTAGTTGTGTATATACATCCTTCTTGACTACGGCTAGATGATTTCTTCATGATTCCTTTAGGATAGTGTTTAGGGTATTTAAGGACAGCGTAATATTAGGTCTCCCTTGCCAGTGTTTAGACCTCATTTATGCATCGTATAGGATTCTTCATAATCCTACGACTAGGGCACATTATGACTGCAGATTGGGCACCCATTGAACTACACCTAGGCATCTTCTTACCTGCATTAAAAGCTCTCCTAGGATAGTGTAGGAGCCTCCCTTTAAATATGACTTAGGGCATATTATGGTTGTGTTTAGAGCCTCCTTTCTTATCAGAATTAAGTCTCTTCTAGACTGCGTATAAGTGCCTCCCTTTGCTGCATTAGATCATCATTCATTACTGTCAAGAGTACCCTCAAATGCTACGGCCAGGGCACCCTTAAATGTTGTAGATAGATTTACTGTGGCTAGGGAATCATCCTTACTACGGCTAGGGAATCATCTGTATTGCAGCTAGGGCATCATCCTTTCCTTAGGCCAGCGTATACTCTTACTGTCTCTCCTTCACCAAAACCCAAAGATGTGGAGAGGAGGAGATCACATGAAGAGTATGTGTGTGTGACAAATGACTTCAAGTCCTCTTTTATTTATACTAAAATGTAGAGGTTGAATAGACATGATTGTTGGGCTTCTGAGCCTACATAAGTTGTTGGCCGACTTAACAATTTGTCCATAATCAAAAATAAATTATAATATTCATAAACACTATCGGGAATCGATGATCTTTATATCAATCTACACCTCTCGATCGAGAGGGATCCAAGAAAAATATTAGCTACCATAAATAAGATGACCCACATGGAGTTTGGCCCTAGTTGCCAATTTTAACACTCCCTCTCAACTAGGGAGAACTCCATCCACTAATCCATATGTCTGACTGTACTATCCCTGCCATTAATGCCCTGCACTGCTCAGCTCTGCTTAGCTCTGCTCCGCTTTGCTGAACCATGAAGAAGAAGAATTGATCAAGAATGTCTCATACCATTCTCTACTGACCCGAAGTCAGTCTCATCTGAAGAGAGTGTCACATCACTCTTACTGACCCGAAGTCAGTCTCATCTGAAGAGAGTGTCACATCACTCTTACTGACCCGAAGTCAGTCTCATCTGAAGAGAGTGTCACATCACTCTTACTGACCCGAAGTCAGTCTCATCTGAAGAGAGTGTCACATCACTCTTACTGACCCGAAGTCAGTCTCATCTGAAGAGAGCGTCACATCACTCTTACTGACCCGAATTCAGTGTTAGTGATCCCAGATCAATATCACAAGAGAGTGTCTCAAACCACTCATACTGATCCCAGATCAGTTTCATTGATCCCAGATCAATGGAGGTCATCCTAGCATAGGGAGTGTTAGCGCTTGAGATTTCACCTCAGGCTGAGAAAGGCAAACCTTCAAGGCAACATCAAACCATTTCACCTCGTAGCTAGCCCTACGGGGTATGAGAAGACTCTCTCTGGTCAATCTCGTTAAATTTTCAATGGGAAGAGATGACCAATCAAGGTAACACAGATATTAGGCTAGTAAACTGATTTGAAAGTTGATTTGGGGGTTTTTTGGGGTTTTTTTTTGGTGGCAAGTTGAGGATCTGCAATTCAGGGTGCGGGGATTGAGCTCAGTTTTTGCAGGTGGGTCTTTGGGGCAAGGTAGGAGTTTGTGTTGATGCCTTTAGCTGAGATGGATGATCAAGGAGGAAAGAAGAGAGGCTAAAGAGGGCAAACAATGACTTTGAATCCTC
>APFE030458893.1:13479-43310 GCA_000404065.3 Pinus taeda
TCTCTGCTACCTGTGCTGCTGTCGGCAACGAGGCCCCTTCCACCTGGTGTGGAGATAACACTCACTGATCTGATGATGATGACGAGACCCCTTCCACCTGCTGTGGAGAGAATACTCGTCGAGCTGCTGCAAACAAGGTCCTATGACCTCTCTGATATGTACACTGCAGTGGGGAAACAACATATCTCGGCACAATAATATCGGGCTGGTGTGATGGACCTCCCTCCTCATGAATGGCCTCTGGCTCTAGCTATGGCTGTGGTGGCGCTCTAAAGACCTCATGAGAAATGAAGTCTGCCCATGAAATGCCCTACTGACTCAACTAATAAGAAACAACAAGCTGAATGAGACCATGATTGCACACACTCCTATGCTGCTGGGCTGGGGACTGCCTCTGAAACATGGATGACATCCTCTGAATGTTCTGGAAGAAGAAAACTAGGATGTTCATCATCCTCACTCGGGTAAAGTGCATCAACATGTGAATGTGACAAGAGAAGACCTGTGAAAATCTTCCCTCGCATGTAAAGTACTGCATGATAAGCCGCATGATCGAAGCATACTCCACCCAGAGGAATCTGAAAGGAAAGACCCCTGACAAATGAATCACAAATGTTGGCCTGACATATGGCTCAAAATAAACAAAATCCAGCAATTTGTGCTTGGGCCACACCTCACCCACATCTGGTATCCCGGCAGCCTCTGAAATCATCTCCAGAGATAGTACAATATTCACCCCTGCAAGAGTGACCTACCCATCATGAAGGTGCAAAACAAATAAGCGTGCCAACTCCCTCTGATGCTGAATCTGAGCAAGCCTCTCACAGAACTGAAAACATGACATATAGCGGAAACCATTGATGGCCAAAGGACAGGCCTGCAATTCTGCCAAAGAAGTGGGTTCCTGTCTCCTATGATGACCACCTTTGCCCCCCTTACGAGGCCTCTGCTGTACCTCTACCTCTGTAGATGATGAATGGTCATCACCTTGCTCATAAGTCTCGGTATCTGACATGGTTTTGGAGCAAGATGGGCAAACTAAAAGATAAAATGAACTGCTGCCTCTGCATGCAAAAATGCTGAGAAGTATGCTGTTTTCAAGGGGAAAAATCATAAGGGAAATGTTAGGGGAGGGATTTTTAATAAGGAATGGGAAAATATATAAAAACAGGGATTTTTAGGGATAATTCACAAAATGTTACACATATCATCTCATCTTTTAGGAAATCATTTGCAACGAAATACTTTATTAGGATTTTATCATAAGGGAAAACATGTATGATAGTAACTAAGGGAAAGGACATACCTTTCAACAGGGGTATGGGACAGCATTATTCATTTGAGTTTTTTGTCCTTTAATGTACATCATGAGGCAAACTCTGTTGTTTCAAAGGGATTCATGTACATTTGGTCATAGGGGAAGGAGGGCTTTATTTACATTTTTGTCAAAAGGAGAAAAGGGATTTCATTGACAACTTCAAAAGGAAAAGAGTAAAAGGGAAAACAGGGTTTGGTTTTGGGGAGACACAACAACATTATTTTTGTAGACAATAACTACAGCAATATGTCCCTTTTATAAATATACACAGCTGCCTCTTTCTTTTTTTTTCTATGGATATATAACAGCAGCATGCCTTCTTTTTTTTCAATGACTATACACAACAATATCTCTTTTGTTCATATTTGCTCATTTTGGCATATTATTGCTCTTTTTCTTTCTACATAACATTTTTATATTTTTTTTTTTGTTATTCTTTTGTTTTCCTTATTGTTGGTTCATTTATTTTGCTTGTTGTGGAGAGGGTATTAGGGTTTAGGTAGAAGCATTAGGGTTATGTAAAGGGATTTGGGGAGGGATAGGGTTTTTAGGAATTTGGAATGGGAAATTTAGCATTTCTTGCAAATGAAATAAGAGATAAACATATATTAACATTTGTGAATTTAATTTAAAAGGAAACAAGGAGGGGATAAGAGGGACTTAAAACCTTGAGAAAACACACAAACCCTAGCATAATGCCTACATTAACAACAGCCAAATTTACCCATTCTCTTGCAATATTTGAATGATAAAACCATTAGACACATCACTATTTCATCATCCCTTAGCATAATTCATGAATTTAGAGCCTACCTCGATCGATTTGGCACTTAGGAGGGCGATTTGATTGATTTGGAGGGTTTCTGGACAAAACAGGCCGAGTGGTCACGGCCCTGTTCTGAGTGGTCGCGCCCCTACTGAGTGGTTGTGCCCCTTGGAAAAACACACTGCAGAGATGGCTCTGAGTGGTCGCGCCCCGCCCAACTGGTCGCGCACCTGGTTTGAGTGGTCGCGCCCCTGCTCTAAGTGGTCGCGCCCCTTTTTCAGGAGGCTTTTGAAGGCCTTCCCGGTGTCGGAATTGGGTGCAGGATAGCTCTTTAGAAAGGTATTTTAGTCTACTTTCCAACCCAAGTATATTTTTTCAATTTTGAGTTGATTTGACCTGTCAAAAATCAAATCTCCCAAGACTGGTCAAAAAGTGCCAAATGAGGCTACCTGAAAGAAGAGTGTTGTTGCAGTCAACTTTTGAATGCCTTCCTCAACCCAAAATTTATCTCATGATAGCTCATTGGAAAGATCTATTTGTCTAGTTATCATTTTACCCATCAATAAAATCATTTGGCCAACCAAGCTAGGAGAAAACTTGATTTTCCCAAGGTCACTACAGGGGTGTCTTTGATTCTCTTGAGGCAACGGTATTCTTGACATTTCTCTCAAACCATGACACCTGTGTAAAAAGTGAAGGAGGTTTTTCTTCTTTGGCATGTTGTGGACAAAAACCTCTCTCAGTTTACCAAAATTCATCTTTGATTTCTCTGAAGCATCATTTGAGTGCGACTTGTCCCGATGTCTGAAACAAGGAATTCTGTCGAAATGAAGCGAGATGAAGGGGATAGGGGGCTTCTAAATTCTTGGGGAAATTTTTGGGAGTAGGGGGGAATGTTAGGAAGTAGGGGAAAGTGGAATCTCAGAGATTGTGTGAGGGGAAAGGGTCCAAAAGGGCAAAACACAAGCCCAACCTAGAAAATTGCCAGGTTGTAGCTAGAAACTAGGGTTTGTGGAAAAATGAGAAATTTGGCGGATCTAAGGGATGGGAAGTGTTTTATAAGGTACTTTAAGGATAGGGGAAGGTGTATGAACATCAGGATATGAGTTTTGCTGATGATTTGGCCGCCCAAGAGAAATTGGCTTCAAAACCCTAGGAGAGGGAAATGAACTTGCCAAGGCACAACTGAAGCATGAACAAGATGTAAAATGACTCATTAGACACTGACATGATAATAACAAACCTATGAATGATGATAGACTCAGCTAAATGATGACATAGCCCGCCATTTGGACAACTTTAGAAGGAGTGAAAGCAAACCCTAGACCTAATGCCTAGTGACCAAATTTTGCTTGAAAACTCTTTGAAATAACAAAATTTGACCTTGACACTTCAAAATAACTTTGTAAGAGCATGTTTGATCACTGGAGGAAGGCTGGAAAGACTGACACTAACAGGGAGTACGATAGATACAACAATGTGTCCATCGATAGAACTACAGTGGTCCCTATCCTCATTTCCCTACTCATTGATCAGATGAGAGGTACTTGCCATGAGTCCCAGACTACATGGGTAGGATGCCTCGATAGGAGAACGAATCATCCTGTCCACAGGAGAATGAATCATCCTGTTAGTGGATGCCATGGAGAATGAATCATCCTATTCTACAGTCACCACGGAGAACGAATCATCCTAGCCCACAGGAGAACGAATCATCATGTTCCACAGTTGCCACGGAGAACGAATCATCCTAGCCCACAGGAGAACGAATCATCCTGTTCCACAATTGCCACAGAGAATGAATCATCCTGGCCCACAGGAGAACGAATCATCCTATTCCACAGCGCACTACCAAGGGAGGGTGAGTCGCCCTGTGGTCGTATGTTGCTCCAGTAAGTACCCCAAGCCCTCCAGAGCTCCCAGAGCTCAATGCATGCAACATGTAGGATCCTTATAAGAAGGTCTCTCAATGAGTCCAAGTTGTTCAGGAAAGTCACAGATTTGACCTTTCCCTGGGGATTTGAGAAAATTTTTGCGACCTGTACATCAGTCTCAATGTGATGGAGCCTCCCCGCTCATCGGCTTACCATATCCCAGATAAGGCAATATCTGATGTCTATCTGTTGGAGTAATCATCGAATACAGGATTCCTCAATAATTGAATCCCACCTCTGGTTGTCACAGAGAATCACAGTGGTATTCATCATGTGTACAAACAAATCACTTAAGATCTTTTGCAACCATGCAGCTTCACACGAGATCATACTCATAGTTGTGTATTCGGGCTCAGTGGTGCTTATAGAAATCGATTTCTACTTCCTTCTCATCCATGATATCGAAGCAGAATCCAAAGAGAACTAGCACTGAGAACTGCTCTAATGATCCTCCACATTCTTGCCCACTCAACATTCGAATAATCATGCAGTTTCATATTTTCGCCAATGTATCCCAATCCATGAGAGATTGTGCCCCAAAGATATCTCAGAAGATTCTTGGCACCAATCTAGTGAGTCTCAATCAAATATGAGCTCACCATGCTAACTGCAAAACATATGTTCGGATGGAAGTTCACCAAGAACATCAACGCAAATGAGTTTATGAAACTCAGAGGCATTTCCCAAATCTAGTCTGACATCACTACCATATAACTTTTGAAGTCAAGATCCATGAGGTAGTCACAGGCTTGCAGATTATCATTCCACATTCGGAATCTAACTCCCTCTTTCTTCTGCAAATGAGAGGGTCTGCACTTGTCAGAAATAGGTCATCCTCATAAGCATCCGATATGAGAGGTCTATCATCCACAACCTTCGGGTAATGGTTTGGATCGGTTTCACTCCTAGTGAATCTCAGCTTCATCTGACAGCTATCAATCCTCTCATACTACGCCTAGGGAGTTTTGCTTCAACCCATAGAGGGATTTCTTCCACCTCCATACGTGAGATTCCTAATCATCAATCTCAAACCCCTCGGGTTGTTCCAAACCTGTGGACCTGCTACATGAGGGGAATGGTCCCCTTGTAAGATTTTCCTTCGGTACATCTTAGACATGTAATTTCATTCTCTTTTTGAATTCAAACATCCCTGTCACCATCTGACTCATAGACCTTCAGTGCTATGTGTCAATGGACATGGTCCCCAGTGGACTTTCCTGCAACTTGATACAACCCTGAACTCAAAAACATCTTTGAAAATTCTATTTTCAAACACGTACCTTTCCATCGATGAGTGCCACCCTAAAACCTTTGACTTCCATTGCTGAAATGGACACCAAGTTCTTTTTGCAATTAGGTACATAAAAGAGCTTCTGTAAATGAATCAAGTTATCCTCATTCAATTGAGAGTTAACATTCCCTACACCTTGTTGGAATAGGTGGCATCGGCTCCAAGTATAATCCCACGATTGTTTCCATCTCTACCAAATTAGAAAGTGCATCCATCTATCTAATGGAGTGCCTTGAAGCACTACAATCTATAAGCCAGATTCCCAAATAATCTGAAGGAGAGGGCCAATACAAGATAACGCTTCTTTATCTTATCAGAAACAACATTTGATTCTTCATACCTGGGGTTCCTTGTTTTCTATGAAGAGTCGTCCATTTCCTTGATGACCTACATTACCTATCATTCCTTTGATAATTGAAGATGTCCCTATTGTTATCATCATCAAGTGATGTGTCCCTTCCATTTGGACACTCCTTCACATAATGGTCGAACTAGTTATCTGCCTTTCCTTCCACCCTGAGATCTGGTCTTCCAAAGAAGTGATCTTTAGGTAGGCCATATTCAGTTGTGCCATTCTAATAATATTCTCTGCTTCGACTTCACCCTTGGTGAATTTGAAGAGGGATGAGGAATCCACTAATCCTTTTGTCCTTTCCCAACTGTCTTCGGTGATTTCTCTTTCACTCTAGCTTGGGAATTGTCTTCACCTTAGCTCTGATCCCATGTTAATTTTAGGTGTGTTCTACGGTTAGAGCAATTTATTTCAATTTTCACAATTAGCTCAATATATTTTCCAGATTAGCAATCACATCATCATTAAAGTAAATTGCAGATAGAACATAAACATAAATTGCAGAAGACAAGCCAAGATAAGAGGACACAAGATGTGGCGCTAGCCAGGGACAAACCCCAATGTGGGGAAACCCTTGATCAATTCTTCTTTTATGTTCTTCAATAGTTCAACAGAGAGAGAGAAAGTACATTTAAAACAGAAGTCAACACTTTGACTTTCTAGATAAGAGAATAGATCATTTCTATATGAGATCAGTTGAAGACATGCTACTTCCACTGATTCTCCAAGGTGACTCCTTCACCTATCATTGTGTTGCATCTTGTCCATGAGTTGTAGCTCACCATGTTGCACTGTGTTGCACCCAGTGTTCATCATTGCCATACATAGTGTCACTATTGTACCATGCTTACTGCTATATTCAACATCATGCTTCCAGGATATTAGATAACTAAGCCCTTCAAGGGCTTCAGTCCTCCTAGGAGAGTTTCTCCTAATCCATGTTGTCATCCGAACTCAAGGTAAACTGTAGTACTGCCTTGGAATAACCTTAGCTGCTTGCTATGGCTTGCAGCCTAGCAAAGCAGCTAGTTGTAGCTATAGACTTATTCAACAAGACTAAACAAGATCCCAAAAAGTATTGTTGCCCTTTGTCTTCTAATCTAGTGATTGTTGCTCCCAAGCATACCTTATTCATGCCTTAGAACAGAAGTATTTGATATGTTGTTACAAGAATTTCCATGCTGTTGATATGTGTCTTCTTTATGTTGCAGCTTAGCTTCCTTAGCAATGTATAGAAGCTCCCTTAGATAGTTGTAGTTGTGACAACAGATTAGAGCACCTTCAAGTCTGAGATTAGGGCCTCTTCTAGTCCTTCTTACTATGGCTTAGGACAGCATATACGTAGCATATAGAAGGTCTGTCCTAGCTGTGTATATACATCCTTCTTGACTACGGCTAGATGATTTCTTCATGATTCCTTCAAGATAGCATTTAGGGCACTTAAGGACAACGTAAGATTAGGTCTCCCTTGCCAGTTTTTAGACCTCCTTTATGCAACGTATAAGATTCTTCATAATCTTGTGGCTAGGGCACATTATGACCGCGGATTGGGCACCCACTGAACTGCACCTAGGGCATCTTCTTACCTGTGTTAAAGGCTCTCCTAGGACAGTGTAGGAGCCTCCCTTTAAATGTGACTTAGGGCATCTTATGGCCATGTTTAGAACCTCCTTTCTTAGCAGAATTAAATCTCTTCGAGACTGCGTATAAGTGCCTCCCTTTGTTGCATTAGATCATCATTTATTGCTGTCAAGAGTACCCTCAAATGCTACGGCTAGGGCACCCTTAAATGTTGCGGATAGATTTACTGCGGCTAGGGCATCGTCCTTACTATGGCTAGGGAATCATCGGTACTGCAGCTAGGGCATCATCCTTTCCTTACGCCAGCGTATACTCTTAGTGTCTCTCCTTCACAAAAACCCAAAGACGTGGAGAGGAGGAGATCACATGAATAGTATGTGTGTGTGATAAATGAGTTCAAGTCCTCTTCTATTATACTAAAATGTAGAGGTTGAATAGACGTGACTGTTGGGCTTCTGAGCCTACATAAGTTGTTGGCCGACTTGACAATTTGTCCATAATCAAAATAAATTCATATCTTCATAAATACTTATCGAAATCGGATGATCTCTAGATCAATCCTACACCTATCGATGAGAGGGATCTTAGAAAAATATTAGCTACCATAAATAAGATGACCAACATGGAGTTTGGCCCTATTTTCCAATTTTAACACCAGTCAAGCAGACAAGGAGCAGAGAAGCCGCAGAGTCGCAAAGGGATGATTACATGCAGAGAAACGGCTGGGGAAGCTGCCGAGCCGGAAAAATGCCTCAAGAGAGCCAAAGAGCCCAATTGAAGAAGAGCCAGCAAAAGGCTAATGCGCAGAGTAGCTAAGGGAGTCTTGGAGTCGCTTGGAGGTCAAGTGGAAAAACCAGAGAGCTGAAAGTTGCCGAGACAGTCGCTTGGAGGTCAAGCGGACTGCTAAAAGCTCACAAAGCCATAGCCAAAGAGCCAAGAGCTAGAGCCAAGAGCCAGAGCCAGAGCCAGAGCCAAGAGCCAAAGCCAAAGCCGAGAGCCAGAGCGAGAGCCGAGAGCCAGGAAGCCGAGAGCTTTAGGGCCAGGGATGAGATGGTGTTCTAAGCCCATTGTGTTCTGTGTAAACCAGTGCAGTTGAGCATGGAGCTTGTAAAAGAACTGTTGCCATAATCCCAGAGAACCTAGTTGAGTTGACTAGAGCTCAAGGAGACATAGCCCAAGAGTTTTGGGTGAACTCCATATTAAACTTGTTGTCTTATGTGTTTGTTATTTGTTGTAATATTTTATTGTTATATGTATGTTATATTAGCATAAACAACAGAATTTTAAAGCACATACACAGTCAAAAATAAACACCACCATACACCTTATTTTCAAGCACATTATTAATTCCGCAATTGGTTAATCATTTGGGTCTTGGGAATATTTAAGCTTTGGAAGTGGGAGAGGTTCTTGTAAGCTTGACAAGAAGCCTTTAGTGCCCCATTTTCAAATCAGGTGGTATCAGAGCTTGAGATTGATTAACCACACCTTCAAGAAGGTGATATCAAGATGATTATACCAGAGCAAGTGGTATCATATCAGAATGCTTGATTGATAGAGCAAAGATTGCTTGTCTGAAAGGTGTTTAAGCAATCAGAGGTTGATTGTATGCTTGTTTGTAGACTGACTATTGTTTGAGTTTGCAATGGTGAAGGGAAAGCTATTGATAGCTCAGTCCAAGAAGGACAAGAAGGAAGAAGGGTTGGAGGCATTCTTCTATCACAAAGGGCCTCAAGGCAATCCTTGAAGCACAAGAGGTTTGTTGCAAAAGGTTGCTGAATAAGCTCTTTATTAATCTTGTTTGAAGTTCTTTTGTTCATTGGCATAATGACTACTTCTACAAGTGAGTCCTCAAATTCTTCTTTCTTCACAAAAGTCTTTGATGAAGACATGAAGCAAGACTTGGCCACCATGATGGATATAGTGAGAGAAATGTATGAGGATGGAAGGAAGAGTAGCATACTTAGAGAGCAGCTGAATTCCATGGAGGAAGAGAAGCAGATGCTTTTTGACAAATTGCAGGAAATGGAGATGCAACTTCATACTACAAATATGACCCTAAAAAGGATGCATGAGTTTGAGTCACAGCGCTTTGTTGCCAAAGAAGCCTTAGTCAAGTATCAGCTTGAAGAAGAGGTAAACCATTCCAGTTTGTCATCAAATTATTCTAAGAATCCTTATATTGGTTCTTTTGAAAATCATACCAGAGGCATAGGTTCCAAGCTAATGTCCTAGATGGACTATGAGGGAAAAGGCTTGGGTAAACATGCACAAGGTATTGTTGAGCCAATAATAGTTGAGGAAAGGCCTAAGTATTTGGATCTTGGCTATGGACAAGCTTTTGGAGAAAGTTCCAAAGTTGCCGTGAAGACCATTGAAACAATTCCAAGAAGGAGTTTCATTTCAGGTCTTCTACCCCAAGATTGTGAAGATTGTATTCTTGGGGAATGCAATGATGTGAAGCATACCTTGCAGAAAGAAGGTGTATATCAGCATACACTTGAACCAGAGAGTTGCGGAAACTCTGACAGCCTTGAAGAGATTGATGGTATTCCAAAGAGAGCTACTTCTTCATTCAGTTCACCTCCTCATGAAGGTAAAAGAGGTGGAAGAGAAAGGTATAAATCTAGTTCTTGTCATATTCCTTTTGATTATGTTCAGCATGATAAATTTCCACATAAGCATGGAAAAAGAATTGCATGTTCCTTTTGTGGCTTGGATAACCATAATGTTTCTAGATGTTGGAAGAGGATACCCACATGTAGGAAATTTTTGAAGGAAAGGAAGCAAGAAGCCAAAGGTCCAGTAGACAAGGAAAATCATGCAGTCAAGAGGATGCACATGTGTTGCACTTACTACCATAAGCAAGGGCATCTTGCTGAAAGGTGTTGGACTCTGAATCTAGCAAAAGCAAGGGCATCTTGCTGAAAGGTGTTGGACTCTTAATCTAACAATGTTTCCACAAAAGCTGAAGAAGGTGGAAAGAGAAGATGGCGGAGATGGAAACGAAGTTTCCATGGATGATGTGTTTCAGGATGATTCACATGTTGATGCTGATGTGCAGACAAAGGAAAAACCTTTGAAATGGATTGGTAAGAAATGGTTAGAGTTCTTATCCAATTAAGGTTGCATGTCTATTGATGCATCTATTTGCATTTCTTTGTTGATGAGATGCAAGTTGCAGGTTTCTACCAAGAAGGTGAATGGAAAAGTTGAGTAGTAGGCTCACTTTGTTGCTACAACATTCTATTTCATTTCAGCTTCAAAAGTACAATGTTTTTAAGCGAAATTTGAAGGATGAAATGCATGCATGAGCATGACGTGCATGAACACAGGGGTACTGATGATTTCCTTGTATTGAAACATGTATGTGTGATTAACTTGGAGGGTTGATTGATTTGTTGTAAACATGCATGTAATGTTGACTTGGGAAAAGTTAACTTGGTCTCCAAGATGGAGATAATGATGAAGTGTTTCATATTTTAAAAAGAGTCCTGATGGTATTTTTTTTTCTACATGCTTGACTTGAAGGGTCATTAAAGGCATGTTTTGTGGGCTTGTTATCTAGTCCATCATTTGTATGCAGATGTAAGACATGGAGGTATTCGCAAGATGTGAAAATCTGTTTCTTTTGTTGAAGCAGGAGTTTAGGCCATCCAGTTGTTGTCTGTATTTCTGTTGTTGTTAACAGTGGTTGTTGACAACTTTTCAAACAGGTACAAATGAAAATTTTGTGAAGCAAATGTACTTCACATTTGTTTGAGCCACATTGGAACAATGATCAAGGCAAAAAAGTTCAAACTACTTTCTGTGACCATCTCAGTAGGAGTTCTGCATGAGGTCAAGAAAGAAGGCAGTTCTTCCTAGGAGGACCAGCACATCTAGGAAGGAAAATGGTCAAAGGCTTTGGTTCAGAGGCACTATGTAAGGCAAGTGTATGGAGGCTGAAAGAAGAGGGTGTTGTTACTCTCATTTACTATTCGGATCAGTATATCAGTCTTTTGGGGACCAAAAGTTCTTTTAGTGGAGAGGCGTGATCCAAAATGGATTTTGGATAGACTTCTAAGTCTAAGTGTTCCTCTTAGAGGAAAATGAAATTCCAAGGATGCTCCTAGAAATAGTCCCCTTGCGTAGATCTTTTCATTCTGAATCTACTGCAATTTTAATGGGCTAAAATGGGTCTCGGATGCAAAAGTTATCGCAAGAAGAAGCTTGCCTTTGTCGTTTGTAAAGGAGGCAAATTCTTCTAAAAATGGGCTTAAGGCCTTAATAAATGGAAATCGCATCGGAAGGGTTGAGTGGAGGACTTAAATCAGAGGTGGAAGGAACCTCCGACTACGACCTCTGACTTATCACATCGGAGGTAGGCTTTCGCCCGATGTCGGCACCCCAGGCTATGTAATATGTGATTGCCGATTATCGGCATCAGCGGATAGGTGTCGGCTTATGGCATATGAAAAGACCCAGGCCGTAGCGATAGCGATATCGACCATCTAATTAGGGATCAGATCAACGGTCTAGATTTAATTGGCGATCAGTGAACCCCGATGTCAGGGCCAATGCGATTGCGATTGCGATAGCAATATGTCAATAATCGTCGAACCCGATGGGAATCATAATCCCGATTGCATAATATTTGAAATCCGGAAATTCGGATTTTTAATGTATTTCTAGTGTAAATGGGGTTTTGGCCATTACACCATGCGATAGAATGGCAGATCTGAAAGGTTTACAAATGCAGCCCTATAAATTTTGAGTTTTGTGGTAAGTGGGATTTCAGGGGGGCCTCAAGTGGTAAGTGGTATTGGGCAGTTTTCGCCCGAACCCATACACTGGCTGACACGTGGCATGGTGCAGGAGAGAGAAAACCGCCTTTTCGGGTGGGTAATCTCTGTGCACTTGAGCCACCCGAAACAAACTATCAGTCGTTGGATCGGAGATCACGCAGATCAATGATGGGCTTGCGATAGCCATAAAAGGCAGACCTGAAAAGGTTTATAGGGGCGATTTCATAATGTTTGAAGTCCAGAATTCACGCACGATAGTGTAATTTTCGGAAAATCTTTGCGTATTGGAATTTTTGTCCATTTTCGGGTTTTTGCCTGGAAAAAGGCCCCAATCCCTTTTTAACAGCTCCCGATCATTGTGCCACACTGCAAGGAGGCATTTTGCAGAAAATGATGTGTTTAGGAATGTGCAGAGCCACAGAGTCACAGAGCCAGATGGCTAATCGAGCAAACAACGAGCAAAGAAGTTGCAGATCCACAAAGGGATGATTACACACAGAGAAACGGCTGGGGAAACCGCAAAGTCGGAAAAATGCCTCAATAGAGCCAGAGAGCCCAATTGACGATGAGCCAGTGAAAAGCTAACGCGCAGAGCAGCTGAGAGAGTCTTGGAGTCACTTGGAGGTCAAGTGAAAAAACCAGAGAGCTAAAATTTTCCGAGACAATCACTTGGAGGTCAAGTACATTGCTGAAAGCTCATAAGCCAGAGCTGAAGAGCCAAGAGCTAGAGCTAGAGTCGAGAGCTAGATCCAGAGCCAAGAGCGAAATCCGAGAGCCAGGAAGTCGATAGCTTTAGGGCCAGGGATGAGATGGTGTTCTAAGCCCATTGTGTTATGTGTAAACCAGTGGAGTTGAACGTGGAGATTGTAAAAGAATTGTTGCCATAATCCCATAGAGCCTAGTTGAGTTGACTAGAGCTCAAGGAGACGTAGCCCAAGAGTTTAGGGTGAACTCCATATTAAACTTGTTGTCTTATGTGTTTGTTATTTGCTGTAATATTTTACTGTTATATGTATGTTATATCAGCATAAACAATAGAATTTTAAAGCACATAAACAGTCAAAAATAAACACCACCATACACCTTATTTTCAAGCACATTATTAATTCTACAATTGGTTAATCATTTGGGTCTTGGGAATATTTAAGCTTTGGAAGTAGGAGAGGTTCTTGTAAGCTTGACAAGAATCCTTTAGTGCCCCATTTTCATATCAGGTAAAATGTTAATGATAGGTGACAAGACTACCTGAATGGATTATTCGATGATAAGCATCCAACCAGTGCTGTAGTGTGGTCCATATTAGGGTGTTGACCCTAGTTGTGAGGAAGGGTGGAGGTATTTCCCATTGTGTAACCTCCAAACCTGGAATCGTGGGAGGGAAGTGGTGGACACGCTCCTTAGACGTGTGATGACAATTGTCAGTTGCCTGCTGGGCAAGTTAGGTCGATATAGTCGACGCTTCCGCCATATTGGTTTTATCAGTGGTTAGATTGGTATAGCCGATGCCACTGTATATAGCAGCAGAGGATGGATACGGTGGGAATGGAAGTAGGTCAGGAAGGATAGGAGGATATAGATCAGTGGGAGACTCTTGATGGGACGTGATGTCATTGTCTAACTTATCAAATTTTACTACTATAACTATCTCTCTATTTTGTTATTCCTTATTGCCAAACTGCTTCGAACTCCTTGTATCTTTTACACTCTAATTTCGAGACGAATTTCTCTGAAAGAGGAGTGTATGTAATGCTCTACTTAATCTTATCATGTAAATTTTACTAGTGTTTAAATTACCGTAAAATATTGACTTATAATTATCAAGAAATATTGGTACATACCTACATTGGTGAAACTGTAAATTTATTACTGATATAAATTTTGTTATTATTCAATTCCAAACTTACCTCCTCAAATTTAAATTTTGATAGGATATGGTCTCCTTTCCAATTAATTACCAAATTATATATTCATATCTCATCCCCAAAATTTCCTCTCAAATTTACTTGGGAGAAGACATGGTCCTCTCCAATTAATTACCAAATTATATATTCATATCTCATCCCCAAAATGTCCTCTCAAATTTGCTTGGGAGAAGACATGGTCCTCTCCAATTTATTACCAAATTATATATTCATATCTCATCCCCAAAATGTCCTCTCAATTTTACTTGGGAGAAGATAAAGTCAAATAAGGATGAGGGGGTAGTTATGACATTAATGATAGGTGGTTGGAGTGGAGAAGAGAAGGGGGCATAAAAGGGGAAGGATGATGGGAGGAGAGAGGGATCCTTGGTCTTGGTTTTGGTTTTGGAGGATTTTTTTAGAGGAAGGTGGAGAAAGGAGAAGGGAGAGAATGAGAGCATTTGTTTACCCTAGACACACTACATCTGGTTAGACTTGGGCTCGGAGGGCTACGGAACCTGTGGAGGTTTCCTAGGCTAGGAAATACTTCCTAATTGGCTGGAAGATAAATCCAGTCGGTAGTCAAAAGGAACATCCTGGTAGGATCAGGAGCTCAAGGGCATCTCAACTAGGCTATTGGAACAGGTATTCCTCTATTTATAGATTACTCATGTAAATGATTGAAATGAAATGCTTACTTATTTAATTGTGGAAAATAAATTTTAATGGTAAATTATCATCGATTAAATGTTTAGTTAGAAATAAGTTATTTCCCGTTTTATTGTATTTAAATTAGAGAAATTTAGTTTCGTTAAAGGATCGTAGGATGGAGCCTCACAAAATTTAGCATGTAAATAGTAAAGCGACACTTATATCCAAGTGGGACACTTAAGATGTACCTTTACGACACAAGTGTCGACTACATCGAAAGCACGTTATGCCATAAAGATGTGTCCAACACATATTCTAATGATAAATATCCTCAACTAGTGCAAGAGAATGTGTTGGAGCTACGTCTAGAAGGTGCACCATAGTGCTCTAAAATATGTGAGAACAAACGAAAGCGATACATGCAAGGATGAAAGTTTTATGCAAACACAAAGAAAACACAAGTGACACATGCAAGAACAAAAGCAAGCAAAAGCGGTGCTTGGGAAATATAAAGCAAGCAAAAATGATGCATGTAAGAGAAAAAGAAAGAAAAAGTGAGACTTGCAAGAACAAAAGTGACAGTTGAGAAACTCACCAAGAAGATGAGACATTTGTAACCACAAGAGGATCATCCTTATATACTAACAGTGCACATATCTCAAAAGAAAAATATGAATATAAAGATTATCTCTGGATTGGACTCTTCATACAGGGAGAACAAATATGCAATTAGGGTTAATATTGGTGAGTGTGTTTACTGCATGTCAGGAAACTGGGAGCCATGAGTAAATTGACTGACTTAAAGTACATTTTCACTGTCAACAACGAGTGTGCAATCACTATATGCAAAGTATGTCCTTACATTGTCACTTAGAACTGTGCAATCACTATCACAGGGAATTGTGTAATAAATTTTTCACAAGCAGTGCGCAATGGGGAAGTATGCAGTCATTGTCTCTAAGAATTGTGCAGTCACTGGCACCGAGGACTGCACAATTATTGTGGCTAAGAGTTGTGCAGTCACTATCACCAGGCACTGTGTAGTCACTAGCACCAAGACTTGCACAATCACTACTAAGGGAGAGTGCGCTTTAATGACATTGTGAAGTATGCTTAGCCTATCTTGGGATGTGTCCTTGTGAAGACATCACGAGATGGGCATGTGAAATCAAGTAGTTCGACACTTAGAATTCTTAAAGATTTACTTGAACACTTGATAAACATGAACAAACATAGCCCTAATGGCTTGAAATGAAAGATGGCATGACCATAAAAAGGCTCCAAATTTTGGATGTATGCAGAATTTTGGAGGGTATTTGTCGCAACGACAACAATAACGTTGTTTGAAAATCATCCACACTAGCCTCAAATAAGAGGTTTGTGTAATATTGCAAAGCATTTCTAATGAATACAATAATAGGTTTCTCAACTCATGAGTCCCATTCATCTTAGTTGTATAGTATTCTAACACAACATGCCTTGTAATGGGCATTTTGCTGACATATTGGATACTAATTCATGGGGATCATGTCTTATAACATCTAATTTAGGATTCAAATTATCTTCAACATTTTTGTAAGCACTTTAACTTCACCAAGATTTGAATTTGTCCCTCTTGGATTTTGAAACCACAAGTCACATAAAGTTAGGATTAAACTAGTAAAAGAGAGAAAATGGTATCAATAATCAGTGCCTCAAGGAATTTTCTGATTAATCTTATGAGATATTAGGAATTTAAATTATTGCAATTACAGTTATATATTTTTACTCACAGTAGGAAAACCTATCATAACTTGGTTGTCAAACTAGCAGTGAGGACAATGATCATTGGTTGTTATCCATGAATGTGTTCTAATTGATCACCCCATTATTCAAGGAAAACCATGCCACCTGGAATTACCAAATGGTGGTTTTTAAGGGCACAGGATTTCACCCCTATCAAATGCCTTTGATCTTGGACCATTAACCTTTCCTTACGTTTGAGGAACACGAGTTCATAGTCAAGTAGAAGCAGTTTTAGGGCATACTCCAAGCCCAAATTAGAGCTATATATAATTGTGGAAGAGACTTTTTATTTTATCTCTCCCTAATGAATTAAAATGAAAATAAATTGCTTATGTAATCATAAAAAAGAGTTAATCGTTTATCTCTTCATATATATTTGAATTTAGTTTATTTATGCTTTGATACGTCTACCATTAAAATGAACTATGGTAGTTTTTAAGTCATCCCCCTGGTGAGATACCAAGACATTCGTGTTGAAAACACTGCCATTGAAATATGAATCAATTTTTTTTTATTTTTTTTCTCACAAGTTGTATAGTTTTTTGGCAAGGAGTACTTACGTATCTACAAGGATTCATTCAAAAAAATAATGGTAATTCTTTTTGTTTTGTTTCTATTGTGTTAATTGATATGTATTAAATAGATTTAGAGTTTTCCTTCATTGACCCCACTAGGTGAGTGTAAAAATTGTAAATGGTGTCTGTCTTCATAATAATGTAACTTCATCATTAATATATTTATTAATCAATATTATTATTTTATTTTTTGTCAAAGTAGGTCTTCATCCTTATAGAGTCAAAAGTGACAAAAGGAATTTATTATGAGTCAAAAAGAAAAATGTATTTGAGTCAAGTCCCATTTGGGCTTTTGTAAGAAAATAAAAAGAATTTTTATTTTGAGTCAGAGTCAAATAAAGACCAAGTTGGCCCTCCTTGGACAAGTCAGCCCTGTAGTAGTTATTCAACCCTCCTGGACAACTATATATAAGAGTGAATTTGACCTCTTGGATCTATTCACTCAACCATCACATCATACATCAATTTCTATACCTAATCACGAAGAAAAAGAACCTAAGTCAAAGGAGAGAGAAGAAAGTCAAAACAAATGAAATTCAGATTTTCTATCTTGTTTCTGCTCACACATGCAAAGATGTTGTGGCAACTTTGTGATAGTTAGAGAGCCGAAATTTGGCCTTTACTACAGGTCCAAATTTTTTTTGCTATGACTAGATTTCAAATGGTTTGAACAACATTGACTTTTGTTGACTTTGACTTGATTGGAGGAGACTTGGATCTTTGTGTCAGCTTTTGGTCTTGGTATTAGGTCTTGGATATCTCATTTTGATATAATTCTATAAGAGAAGGATTATTAGGTTTTCCCCCTTCTGGGGCTTTCCCCCTTCTTGGAGCCCAAATCTTGGTGTTTCTTGTTCTCTTGTGATCTTTACATTTTGTACATTTGTATAATTGCTTGATGAAGAAGATAATATAAGTAATAAGAAGCCAACTAACATTCACAAGTAATTATCAAGTTAAGAGAAATCAAGCATTATCTTCTAGCACTTAGTTTTCTAACTTGGTTTGAAAGCTAAGGTGAAAGGAAGGCAGCGTAAAAATCACGTGTCTGCATATTTGAAGACAATATTGCAACATGTATCTCTCTCTATCAAAGAGAAAGGAAGAAGGCTTGGATATCACTTTGTTGAAGACATCCTCGTAGCATCCATCACTCTTATGAAGACAACATTGAATACTCTTGGAAATAACGATATAAAACAACTTGTGTTCACTCATTTTTAAGGACATTCTTATAGCAGCTTCTTCTTTGACAAGTACTCTATTATACTTCAAGTCGAATCCTCCTAGCCAAATGAAATCCATTTGTAAGGCAACAAACTTGATGGAGCTTCTAATTTCAAGGCTTGGAAAAAGAGAATTGATCTAGTTCACAAAGGAAATGAAGTCATGCAATTTGTTGAAGGCAATGCTCTAGAAACAGACAAGAATAATGCTCAATAAGTCGCAAAGTACAACAAGGGAGAAAATAGAACTCGAATTATCTTTGAGTATATCAAATATCATCTCATCTCTTTTGTTTCATATTTGTCTACATCTAAAGAAGTCTATGATAAATTGGTCAAATTATATTTTGTCAATACTAACGGTCAAAAGATATCTCTAAGGAATCAACTTTATGGAGCAAGAATGTCAAAAGAAGATGTGGCTTCATACTTTATGAGAATATCAAAAATAAAAGACCAACTTCTAAGACTTCGAGAAACCATATCATATTATGAATTAATCACTTTTGTAATCAATGCTCTACTTCCAGCGTGGGATGGTTTTGCAAGTGGAATCTATGCAAGAAAAGATACTCCAAATTTTGAAGAACTTTGGGCTCTATGTGTTCTAGAAGAAACAAGGTTGACGACTAAAGATATACCAAAAACTCTCAACCCTTTGTTGCTAGATCAAAGAAGAAGTTTGGAAAGTTTGGAAGATTTGGATCTCATCACAAGTACAACAACAACAATTCTCACGGAAACTGAGACATGTCTAAAGTTCAATGCTTTGGTTGTAATGAATATGGACATTACAAGAGGGATTGTCTCAAGGACTCTAAGAACAATAAGAGCACCAAAAGGAAAAAAAAGAAATGAAGCACATATATCAAAAGATGGAGGTGAAAATAAACCCAAGATCAAAGACAACAATGACCTCTACTATTAACAGTTATGAAGAATATGGCAAGTACCAAGTTTGCAAACATATTTTCATTTATTAGGAGTTATATTTGAAGGAGAGAATATTTTTGGGATTTGTAATTTGCGAAGTCATGGATATTAAGTTTAAGAAGAAGCATATAGTATTAGAAGAAATAGAGTCTACATAGAATTCTAGAAGCAGCATTCAGCCGCATTTAAGATGTTCATATCTCCGGAAGTTCATCATGAATATTTAGAGGCAGCCATCATCTCTTTTAGCAGCATGGACTACAGGTTGACAATATGAACATAAAAATAGTCATAAATCAGTATGTAGCATTTTGATTTCAGTGAAGAAAAAGTTGGTCTCATATATCATAAATCAGTCAAGTAATACTACTAGTACAAAGCAATTTGGAACTAGATTAAATTTTGATAGATGGAAGAACTAGAAGGACGAAGCAAAAGTATTCTACAGGAAGATCAAACAATTAATAAAGTCTACATTGAAAACAGTGATTTACATGGTAAATCGGAAGCAAGCTTTAAAAGGAGGCTTTTATTTGCTGAAGGAAGAAATTCACTCTTACTATAAAGTTGTCTCATAAAAGACCTCGTAATTAGAAATCAAAAGAGACTCATGGATTAAAGCTATTATCTTCAAAGGGAGTTGAAGGAAAAACATAATATATGGTGGACATATTACTTTCAGATAGTTGGGCTGAAAAATCAAAAAAGGCTTATTATCAATATTCTTCTAGAAGGTTGGTTGATAGTTTACAAATATATTTTAACATCACTTAATAATTTTGATCAGCAGCGGATTGATTCGAACACATCATTTGGATTGGAAAAACTAATACTATTGGTGGTCGTTTCTACTTAGAATTTGATGTAATCTTTTAAAATAGTGAAACAATATTAGGCTCTTACAACATGGGACTTGAATTGGTAGTACTGATAATAAGGAGAGATACTTCTGATGATTGAGATCTAGTATATGGTTTCCTGGAAGAATATGTAGCAGAATTATGTACACTATAGAGGTAAAAGCTATAGCAGTTGGTACAATCAGTTGACAATGTAGCTCCATAAAATGTTTGATGGAATTTTTTATGCCACATTGGATACGATATTAATCAAAGATGCATGAAGATTTTCAAAAAAAATAGGAAGGTCGAAGTACTTTATGATTCGAGAGTATAATGCAAATAGGAGTTGAGAAACTATAATAGATATCCATGGAAGAATAAGTATCCAATGTATTGATGATGTTCCTTTCCAGAAGAAAGGATGAGTATTTTTTAAACAAGCTTAAGCTTGTGGATATCTCCTCCTTGGTTGAGAGGTAGTAAGGGTGGACACCTTATTCTCCGTGTGTCACGTACTATGGCTAGGCGTAATAGCCATAAGCCTAATGCATGAACACTGGTAGGGAGAATGGTGGATTGGATAAACATCTAGGACCGATATTCTTTGAAGATTTGTACTGTGACTAGGACTAACTGCCGTAAGTCAAGTACATTGATCTAAGATAAGAATGGTCCTTAGGATCGGCACTTCCCCGTGTCAAACTATTATGACAATGGATTAGGAAATGATCATATGAAAACATACCTTAGTGAACATTGGGGTGGGATATGTGCCTCAAATAGGCAGTGGTGTCCAAATTTATGCCTCCTAGCATTGTGCTCTGATCTACTGGAGAGATAGAGCTTACTTGTCAAGGTCTTGGTAGTTTCACAACACTAGTTATATTGATGCTATCATCATTGATGCTTATCAATATGGATCATTTCTTATATGAATATTTCAACTGGATATTATCATGTTGTGTCATTATGAATACCTCTCTAGTCAAGGAGATTTGAAATTTTAACTAGTGTTGGTCTTCATAATGTAACATAACTTCATCGTTAATATATTTGTTCAACATTACTACTATTTTATTTTTGGTCAAAGCATGTTTTTCATGCTTAGAGAGTCAAAAGAGAAAAAATAAATAAATAATTGAGACAAAGAGTTGAACAAAGACCAAGTCAACCTTGTGCCAATTATTCGATCCTCTTGGACAACTATATATAACAGTCAATTCAACCCCTCCTGGACAGCTATATATAACAGTCAATTCAACCTCATGGATCTATTCATTCAACCATCACAACATACATCAATTTATGTGCCTAATAAAGAAGAAAAAGCACCAAAGTCAAAGGAGAGGAGGAAGTCAAAAGAGAAAAAAAAATTGGGTTTTCTGGCTTGTTTCTACTCACATGTGCAAAGATTCTATGGCAACTCTATGATAATTTTAAGGCCGAAATTTGGCCTTCACTACAGGTCCGAAAATTATGTTTTTTGACCAGATTTCAAAGGGTTTGACCAATGTTGAATTTCGTTGACTTTGACTTGATTTGGGGAGACTTGGAGGAAGGTTGACTTGGATATTTGTGGGAATTTTTCGTCTTGGGCTTGGGTCATGGATATCTCATTTTGATCTAATTCTATAAGAGAAGGATTATTGGGTTTCCCCCCTTGTGGGGTTTTGTCGTGGCTTGGAGTCTAAACCTTGTTGTTTCTTGTTCTTTTCTGATCTTTATATTTTGCACATTTGTATAATTGCTTGATGAAGACGATAATATAAATAATAAAAAGCCAACTAACATTCACAAGTAATTATCAAGTTAAGAGAAATCAAGCATTATCTTCTAGCACTTGGTTTCTCAATAGTAAGTTTATCCCTGTGTTTCTAAACCATCTTGATCTTAGAAGAGCTTCTATTCACAACTATTAATGGAACGTGTTTCTCATGCTAGTCATTTCTCCACTCATAATGGAGACTAAAGGGTCCCTTCAACCATTATGTGCACTTACCAAGGACAAAGTCAATCATATGATTTACAAATACCAGTGGGAGAGGATAATACTAAAGCCAATATTAAAAGCCTTTAATTTTTTTAGGGTTGACATGAATTTGAGGAAATAAGAAATGCAATTATTAGAGTGTGTTCCAGGTGTTGGAAAACAAGGAATGGTACGAAAAGAATACCCACATTAGACATTTTTTCCTTCTCATTGTGGAGTCTCTTGTCTACGCACAATGGTACTCAAGATAGAGAAAGATGTCATAAACCTGAGACTACAAAAAGGAGTATATACCATCCCTTGTTCCTGTGGTAAGCACTACATTGGTGAAACTGAGAGACCATTTTAAGAATGGTTGAATGAGCACCATGTTGATTTTTGGTAGCATCTGATGTGCTCTAGCCATGAAAATTGGTGAAGAGGCTAAGGCACATAATATCTCCAATACCCAGAAATCGTTTGGGGAAATTCCACCCAGATGAAGAGATATTAAAATAACGAATATTTTTAATGGGGTTCCTAAGTCTAAACTTAGGAAAATGAAAATATTAATGTGTATTAATATAATATGGGTGAGAAAGTTCTAAATAACGAGGATCAAGCCATATCTAATCTTAGTCATTGATTAATGACTTAATCTCAGTGGTTGAATTGTCAACAAGAAAAGTATAAGGGGAGGCTTGACGGTTAGTTGGAGGTACACTAAGTGATCAGTTAGTTCAATTTTTCTGGGGCATGGTTTACTGAGAAAATCGAACAAATGATCTGAGTTGCAGTAAGAGGGGTAGATGCAGAGATTTGGATCGGAAAGGAGTTTCGAGCCAAAGAGTATGCTAACGCATGCCAGGAGGGTCTCTTGCAATCGCAGTGCAGAGTATTCGTCAGAAGTCCGAGATTCTGCTGGAGAAGCGAGGTTCTGAGTCAGGAGGGCTAAACAACAGTCTTCCTCCAGCAAATTGATTCAGCAAGAGGAGGTGACACAGTCTCCTAGAGGCAAGACGTTGGCCCAAGCAGTGATTGTGCTGGGATTTCGCAGTGTTTTTCGGAGTCAGGGTACTCAGTGGATCGGTTGTGACTTGGAGAACGAGGTAAACCCCCGTATGTATTTCTTGTTGTCATGATTTCTCTGAAAGGTTAGCCGATGTGAGAGGCAACCTGTTGTACTCAAATTTTGCTTGCTTAATAATATAAACACTCTATATGTTGCACCAGTTTTCTCGCATTGGGTTTTTCTAGGGACGTGTTGTCCAAAAATAACGAAGTCCCTTCTGTGTTTGTCTCATTTATTGATTTAGTTTATGATTTGTATGTCAGTGTAATCTGCAGTAGTGTTTTTCATCATTGTTTATAAATTAAATAACTTGTTGAATGAAATAACAAGTAGGAGATGCTAAACCAATAATTGCAATAGGATTTATGTTTGTAATGATTCAAACATTTTCACATGGTATCAGAGGATTGCAAATCATAGGATACTAAAGCCATCAGCTGGGAGATCCAACAAATCTGCTGCAGAGAGGCAGTTTTCCTTAGTGACAGTGTTGTTCCAGAGCTAGAGACGCAGAGGGAGAGTGACGTGCTGTAAAAGAGGTGATGCAGAGGCTCATGTAGTGTCTGCGTCAGCATTCTAAGCCAGGTGAGGGTGACACAGTGGCTGGGAGGAGCCCACACAGTAACTGCGTCATCTATCTAGGCCAGTGTAGAAGTAGAGGGGCAGATCAGGCTCACACAGAGCCACGTTATCTTTCTGAGCTAGGAAGGAGTGACGCAGTGGCCAGGAGGAGTTGATCTAGTTCACGCAGTGACTGCGCAGAGCCTAAGGAGCTCAGATTCTTCAATTGTTGGGGCAGAGGGAGCAGTGCAGATCAAATTTGAGGTGTTGGTGGGACGTTGTTGCTGCTGCTGCAGAACAATGTCTGAGGAGACTGAACCAAGGTAGAGGGAGTCACTGCCTTAACAGATTTCTTATTAAAGAAATCTAGATCCGGGTTGTTGAGCCACAACAAAGGAAGATTGGAGAAGGGGTGATTCAACGTTATTTGGCGGGAGGATGTCCATGAAGGAAATCGAGACTCAAAGGGAGTCTAGAAAGAACTTGTTCCTTAGATGATTTGTAGCGCTAAAGAAATCCATATCTGAGTCTTGTTGGGGCAGCAACGAAACAGGGAGAAGAGAACCTATTCTATACTTGTTTGAGCAAAGATGGCAGTTAATGGACTGAGGGATTAGGACAAATTGGATGGAGCATCCAACTTTGTCATTTGGAAGGCCAAGATCCTGGCAGTCTTGGACAAAAATCGCATCAAGGATTATGCCTTGAAAGTAGTTGTTGTTTTAGTCGATGTTGATCCTCTCAAGAAATACGAGGAGGCTCAAGCAAAGGCGAAGTGCATGATCTTGGACAGGGTCAAGGATCATGTGGTCCCACATATTGCTGAAAAGGAAATAGCAAGGGAAATGTGGGAGGCCTTGACCACCTTGTATGAAAGAACTTCCGTCCAGCAGAAGATGTTGCTAGAGAATCAGCTAAGATAGTATTAGATGCAAAAGAGAGAAGAAATTGATCCCTCCCTTCTTAGGTTGCAGCGGATTCGAGACCAGTTGACTTCCATGGGGTCTGCACCAGATCCTGAGTTCATGGTCTAGATTGCCCTTAATGTAGTCACTAAAGACTAGGAGACCTTTGTCTAGAGCATTTTGGGCAAGGCTTCTCTCCCCAGTTGGGAGGAGATGTGGGCAGCTCTTCGACAGGAGGAGATCAAGCGGTTAACCAAGGTGGGAAGTAGCGGCAGAGGAGTCAGAGCCAAGGAGGAGGAGGATGTAGCTCTCGCATCATTGTGACAAGAAGGACAGCAAAAGAGGAAGAAAAAGGATATAACCAAAATCAGAGGCTTCAGGTGTGGGGAATTAGACATTTCACCACTCAGTGCCCTAGGAAGAAGGGCAAGGAAGAGAAGTCTGACTCGAAGGCTTCTCCAACTAAAGGTGACAAGGAGGACGATGATGAGGATTGGGCCATGAGTGCTCATGCACCTTTGGAGAAGAGGTGGGGTAATATCGGGTTGTAGTCGGGAGGACTACACAGAGGGGCGAGATCCTTGAGGTTCCCAAACTCTTGGATCACATCCGACTACGGGAGCCCTTAATGACAATAGCGTGATGACAGGTGTTGGGTGGAGCGAGGTGTGATGGAGCGACAAGGCAGTGCTAGAGTGCAGAAGTCTGTAGCAACGCAGTGGAGATTGCAGCAATGCGAGAAGCACAAAGTTGTTTGTAGCAGCACAGTGGTAGCAGAGGGAGCACGTGATAGCAACAGAGGAAGCTTCAGCATCTTGAGGCTTCCAAACTAAACAGGATATCAATATTTGGGAGATGACAGATACTTACTTCTCGGCGACTAAGTTGCAGTGCAGCAGTTAGCAGTGGCAGTGCTATGTGCAGCATGATGCAGCATGTTGAGAGGAAATTGTAGTACGGATGTAGCAATGGTAGTGGCAGAGTCATGGGCAACAGTACAAGAAGCAGCAGTGCAGGGGATGTGAGGCAGTAGGCCAGGCATCAACAAAGATATTGGTGCAAAGGATCAGTGTGATGTTTCTATGGTGAAGCATTACTAAAACACATTCCTCGCTAAGAAGGAGTGTCGATTTTTGGTAGCATCGGATGTGCTCTAGCCATGAAAATTGGTGGAGAGGCTAAGGCACATAAGATCTCCAAGACCCAGAAATCGTTTAGGGAAATTCCACACATTGAAGAGATATTAAAATAATTAATATTTTTAATGTGTATTAATATAATATGGGTGAGAAAGTTCTAAATAATGAGGATCAAGCCAGATCTAATCTTAGCCATTGATTAGGCACTTAATCTCGGTCGTTGAATCATCAACAGGAAAAATATAAGAGGAGGCTTGAGGGTCAATTGGAGGTACACCAAGTGATTAGTCAGTTCGATTTTTCTGGGGCATGGTTTGCTAAGAAAATCGAACAAGTGATTTGAGCTGCAGTAAGAGGGGTAGAAGCAGAGATTTGGATTGGAAAGGAGTTTTGAGCCAAAGAGTACGTGGCAGAGAGGAAGCAATAGCATCAAAGAGGTCGTGCAGAGGCCTACGCAACCTAGGAAGGGGCTCACGCAGCACTGACACAAGCCAAGAGGGTCTCTTGCAGTGGCAGTGCAAAGTATTTGTCAAAAGTCCGAGATTTTGCTAGAGAAGTGAGGTTTTGGGCCGGGAGGGTTGAACAACACTCTTCCTCCAACAAATCGATCCAGTAGGAGGAGGTGACGCAGTCTCCTAGAGACAAGATGCTGGCCCAAGCAATGATTGTGTTGGGATTTCACATTGTTTGCTGAAGTCAAGCCATTTAGTGAATCAGTTGTGACTTGGAGAACGAGGTAAACCCTCGTATGTATTTCTTGCTGTCGTGATTTCTCTAAAAGGCTAGCTGGTGTGAGAAGTAATCTATTGTACTCAAATTAAGCTTGCTTAATAATACAAACCCTCTATCTGTTGCACCGGTTTTCCCGCATTGCGTTTTTTCGGGGATGTGTTGTCCAAAAATAACGGTGTCCCTTGTGTTTGTCTCATTTATTGTTTCAGTTTATGATCTGTATGTCAGTGTAGTCTGCAGTAGTGCTTTTCATCACTGTTTATAAATTAAATATCTTGTAGAATGAAATAACAAGTAGGAGATGCTAAACCAGTCACTGCAGTAGGATTTCTGTTCATCAAGATTCGGAAATTTCACACATCATGCCAACATCAAACATAATGATATTAAAAGATCAACTTTAGTCAAACTCTCTCAAGGCACAAATCACCACATATGCATCAAGGATACCAATATCATCACTAAACTAGATCATGGAGAAAAGGAAGGTAAGGAAGACCCTACAAATTGAGCTAAATTGAAATAATATGAATAGAGATGAAGGTTTGATGATTAGCCAAGCCCATAAGCCCAACATTCATAGTCATAAGGTTAATATTAATAATCCAAATAGTTAATCTAAAAGGTTAGCTAGAAAGTTTGATCTTCATGAAAAATTGGATTACTATTTTTATCAAACGATAGTTTATTAAATTTTGAGCTTAGCAAACCCCTAAGGACTTTGAGATTGAAATGTTGAGTTTCATGATCAAATTAACACATTTTCCTTTGTTATTTTTCTAATTCCTAACCATATAGAATGACTAACCTTAAAGCCAGACAGACCCAACAACAAACCCTCCATGTGCCATAAATACCCATGGTCAACACCATTTGAGATTTGAACTTCATTCTTCATGCAATTAAAATTCACATGATCGTGGCTTAATAATCTTTGGCTCCACCAGCTTAGTATATTTATATCAATCATACTCGATGAATAAGTGAAGAGAATAGTAACTTATACAATGTCACTTTATACTAAATACATTCTGCAATCACATTTTACATCAAAGATTCATACAACACCACCTTGTATCAATCACATGTACAACATTATTCTATATCACTCACCCATACTGGACCAATTTATATCAAACATTAAGACAACGTCATTTTATTATGAATAATCATTCAATACCATTCATGACTTTCATATTTTAATATTAGTAAAAAAAAACTAGGCCAATGCAAGTTTACGATCATCAATTCAAAGTGGTAAAGGTCATGTTGATGCAATAAGAGTAATTCATGAGCTAGATTAAATTTGCAACGCAGTAGCCTTTTGTCAACACTTTTATTACAATTCTTTTTCAATATGATGTAAATTCCTTCCAAATGAGAGCAATGTAGCATTTTAGTATGTAGAAGTATGATAGTATAGTATGAAAATGTGAACAAAATTATGCCTAAATCATGTGAGAAAATCTCTTTATGGTAATTATAACTAAAAGGTTGCAATTAAGATGACTTGTGCATTAATTGAAGAGAAAATAGTTCACTAATAGAGAAAAATCTTCTGTCATTTCTTGTTTGTCTAAGAAAAACCTCGCGGGGAAATCCATAGGATGGTATAGGCCTAGTAAACACAGCAAAGCAGTTTGTCTAAGAAAAACCTCGTGGGGAAATCCATAGGATGGTATAGGCCTAGTAAACACAGCAAAGTAGACTAGTGCACCTTATACATGGAAATGCAAACTGGGCACTTGCCTAAATGGAACTAGCCAAATGCCCAACATCAATAGCACCCAGTTGAACCAATCCCTTAGGCTTCCAATAATTTTATTTATACTAATCAATGTCTACAACTATGTGAGTAAGCAAGTAATTTGTGTCATCCATTAATAATGTCATGAGTAGGAAACCACCACAAATGACTAATATACTTGTCACCATAAATGAACCTTATTATTCTTCATTATCTCGCTTCTTTTTTTTCCTCGACAAAATCTCCAATAGTTTTTTTGGAAACAGGTTTTCGTTTAGATAATAGTGTTGATGTCTTTATGTCAGTCTTCAAATGCAAGGTCATAACAAATCTCATCCTACAGAACATGACTTTTTATTTCTGTAGTATGAGCCAAAACGCTCAGGAGAATTCCATTATACAAGTTTATATGCATGCACTTGACATGCTCATGCTTTTAATTTTGACCTAAAATTCATGTTGATTGCCGTTTTGGTTTAGTTTTACAAATATAAAATATAGTAGCAAATTAAGCAAAAAAAATCGTCATACAATAAACTTAATTTTATTTGTGCCATAACAACTAAAACCATGATAATCTTGTATGACCATGCCTTTTTATTATTATTAGCGTTGTTGTTTTAGATCTAGAGGAATCAGTAACTAGAAAAATTGCCGCTATTAACCCTAGGTTAACTGCTAACACCCCGCAAGCTAGCACTTATCATGAATCTCATGGCTCAAACTAGGGTCAAGACATCCCTTAATGGGACCACTTAGGGCCAAGACAAAATCTTTAATGGGGTCACATACACTTCCAGCCAAACCATAATAGCCCAAGTCCTTGGCAGAGACTGAACCTGGAGATGAGAACCTAGGGGTGACAGATTTATTTCCTTTAATTGGGCCACAACACTTGGACTATTATTATTATCATTGTTAGCAAAGCATACTTTATTTGATACATGGAAATTTTACATGTTTGGGTGTCCCTCTATTATATCGAGTCGTCAATATTAATCAATTATACTGTGCACTACAGGCTTCCACTCCCAGATAAGGAGCACTCAACGGCTGTCTCCATTCTCCTTCCAAAAGTTCATCCACTGCTAACGTTGTCGTTCAAAAATCCCCATTCTGAAAAGTTACTAGAAGATCCCATTGGACCCAAAGTGTGTGCCTTCATTGCATACCAATAGATTCAGCACTCTATTTTTGGACATTGCTGGATGAGAATCTATCATTTATCATTGATATCCACACTCAGGATAAAGATGTAACTTAAAACATATAGTTCATGTTTGTGAACAAATATGACAACAATGAGATTTGGAAAAAAATATCAAATAAATAAACTCCATTAAATTCTGCAAAGAAAATTAAGCAAAATTTGGCCTAACTTCCTAAAAACATGTTAGAACACCCCTATATTGTCCAAAAACATGTCAAAATATGTGTCTTTAAAGTTTAACAAACAAAAAAAATAAATCTTATATGATCTTTCTTTTTTTCCCTTCAAGCGGCTTGGTGAGTAAATTCACCATTAAATTTGAAATTCACCAATGCTTGAGATTTAGTGAACTTTAGATATTTTTGAAAAAATAACTCAAATGCAATGCCTAACGATGTAACCACAGGCATCTTGGTTGATAGAGCATCGATTCCAATGGAAGTATCCTTTATAGGTCTAACCGCACAAATTCCTGATCAATGTTACTTGGGAGCGGGAGCGAAAGCGGGGAGCGGGAGCGGAAGCGGGAGCGGGAGCGACCATTTTCAGAAGCT
>APFE030458893.1:50771-73747 GCA_000404065.3 Pinus taeda
AAGAAGTCTACATGACACAGCCTCCAGGATTTAAGATTGCCGGTCAAGAACAGAAAGTGTGTAGATTAGCTAAAGCTCTCTATGGACTAAAACAAGCTCCTTGGGCTTGGTACATAAAAATTGATCAGTACCTGACAGATCAAGGTTTTCAGCGAAGCCCATCTGATGCAAATCTATATATCAAGAACACCGATGATGATATCTTGTTTGTGGTTGTCTATGTAGATGACCTTATCATTACTGGCAGCTCTGCACATTTGATCCATGAGATCAAACAAGACTTATGCAGAACTTTTGATATGACAGACTTGGGCCTTCTTCACTACTGTCTGGGGATTGAAGTATGGAAGACTGAGAATCACATCTTTCTCTCTCAGTCCAAGTATACCAAGAATCTTGTGGACAGATTCAGAATGCAGGATTGTAAACCAGCCACAACTCCGATGGAACCAGGCCTCAAACTTTCAGCTCAGTCATCTTCTCCTCCTGTGGATGAAACTTTATTCAGACAATTAGTAGGCAGTCTTATCTACCTTACTGCCACTAGACCAGACATCAGTTTTTCAGTGAGCTACAATTCCCGCTTCATGTCCGCTCCTAAAGCTGATCATTGGATAGCAACAAAGTGTGTGCTAAAATATGTGCGTGGCACTTCTGATTATGGACTTCTATACACTCGTAGTTCCGAGCCTATACTTAGTGGTTACACAGATTCTGACTGGGCCGGTTCGATTGATGATCGTAAATCTACAGCTGGGTATGTGTTTAGTCTAGGATCTAGTGCTATCACCTGGACTAGTATAAAGCAACAAGCCGTGGCTCTCTCCTCCACCGAAGCAGAATATCGAGGAGCAGTTAAGGCATCATGTGAGGCAGTTTGGCTTAGACGTATGCTTGCAGACATGCATGCTTCCCAGACAGGACCTACCTCCTTGTTTTGTGATAATCAGGGAGTGCTCAAACTTGCCAAAAATCCCGTCTTTCGTGAACGAACAAAACATGTGGAAACTCATTGCCACTACATTCGCCAGCTTGTTGAAGACGGATTCGTTCAGCTGAAGTATGTTCCCACCACAGAGCAGCCCGCAGACATATTCACCAAGCCTCTTGGTCCTGCTAAATTTGAACAATTCAGGAAGTCTATTGGTGTTGTAAATAGATTGAGCATTAAGGGAGGGTATTAGAATAATTCTAATATTAGTTTGATGCTCATTCTTCTAAATTGTTGCTATTTTCCTTTATTTAGCAGTTTCTTAGATGAAACTGAATCTCACATAGAAACTTGATGTTTCTATCTTTGTAAAATATCTTTGTATTATTATTGAGTATTCAGCTCAATCAATTCATTGAATTCATTCGGAAATCCATATGCGTGTTTCGCACTGTTTTAGAAGATTATCCTTCATCATTAGGTTAGCTAGATGCTTCATGATGCATCTTAGTCCAATACATTCCATTGCATTTCCATCAACCTTGCTAAAGGGTGCACTCAGATACCATTGATGTATGACTTCTTTCATAGTAATGGATGAATTAACCACTAATCCATCTAGTATAATGTGGAAAATGATCGTATAGCCATGAACAATGAAATATTTTCAGTTCTTTTAGAAAGATGTGTAATTGACCATTGTGGCACCATTTGCATATGAGAGTTGTTTAATTCCCTAATTTTATTGACATTTCCACTTGCAATTTTGTTGTGTCATCTGACTTATTACTTTCCATGTCAATTTGAATGAGATGAACAAGATTTGTACTAGTAATATCATTGGTCAATAGTCTTGTTCAGAGCTAGAAATTCAGAATATTCATCATTATTTGTTATTGAGAACATCACTTTTTGGTCATATCTTTCATATTTGTGCATGAACAACCTATAAATAACTCGCTGTACATGTTTGCATGCCATGTACCCATGCTCATATTCATGAGAGGCATAGGTTAAATACCCATAATCATATTCATAGAAGCATAGGTTAAAACAGGTTATAACTATGCCTTGCATGTCAGGTTAATGATAAACAAAACTAGCTACTTTCAGTTTGCTGAAGAGCACAGAAGCTGATATCTTCTACTATACAACCTATCGGTACGTTTTATCAACCATAAGCAGGCCAAACCACCAATGAAGCAAATCACAGAAAGATAAAGCAAAGCAGAACCAAAGCATTGCCGACCATAGCATGCATTCAACTTTCCCTGCATAGTCTCCTCTGTCGTATTGTGATCATACAAAGCAGCCTGTTTGTCATAAAGAACTCCTAGAATCTTTGCAGAAAGTACATATGAACCAATGGTTGGACATATCCTGCAGAGTGTTTGATTTGATACTTTTAGAAGTTTCAACTTTTATCTATAATGATGTCCATGGCATAAACAATATTTTATATTCTCAGAGAAATGTGAATAGACATTGGCAAAAATTCAACAGTATCTTCAAAAGTCATAGCAGTAGAATCAGGGTTCAAGATCATGTGAATCCTTACCCAATTATCTTGTACAGTATTGCAAAGGACTTCATCCCAAATATTTCTGATAGAACAGCTGGGGACAGAGTCCAGTATGCACCATATGCCATACCAATAAGGGCAGAACCAGTGTAAAGAAAAAAGACGTCTGCATACATGAAAACAATCTTAAAGATAGTCAAGTTTCTGAAAAAACCTGAATACCTATAAATTATAATGTTAGAAATATCTTTCAGTTCAGGAAAACAATATCAAATTACTTGTAATCTTGCATAAGTTACTTTACTCAGAATGCACACAAATTAAACACAGAATATGAGTATGAAAGTTGAAACAACAAACTGAATTTTGGATGTCCAGATGCACTATTTTGTTACTCATCTGTAGCAACTTGCATCCAAGGTTCATGCCAGATCTATGACTATTCAATTAATGGCAACTTCATACACTGCGATAGGAGTTTCTTTTGCACTCTCACTGTATATTTAAACTTTACACTCACTGTATTCTGAGTCCCATTGACCTACTTATTGTTGTCATTCACTTAACATTATTAAAATTCTCATCTTATACATGATATCTGAATGTTTTCAAACATGCAAAAATAAAAACGTAAGGCAAGTTGGAAGCATCTAGTTGGCATCCAAATGAATTAACACTTTTTTTGTCTGACACAATATTGAAGTTGACCTACCAGGTACAATAAGAGATAGACTATCAACAAAATAAGCTCATTCTACTGGAGAATATGAAACACTCTCCTAAACACATACCCCAGCAACAGAAAAATAGAGAAAATGCTTATATTATTTGATAATTTACCCCATCGATTTAAGAATGCACACAAATTAAGCACAAGAATATGAACATGAATGTTGAAACAGCAGAATGACTTTCAAATGTTCAAGATGCACTGGTTGGTACTCTATCTGTGGCAACGTGCAACCAATGTTCATAGCAGATCTATGACAACTCAATTAATCACTACTCCGTACACTGTGTGATAGGAGTTGCTTCTGCACTCCCACTGTATATTTACACTAGCTGTACTTTTGAGTCCCAAAGACCTACTTATTGTGGTCAATCAATTACTAAAATCTCACCTGATCTTATATGTGATATCTGCATGTTTTTAAAAAGATACAAAAATAAAAATGGAAGACAAGCTGGAAATATTTAATTAGCATCCAGAAGAATTAACAATGTTTTTTTGCAGACATACTAGGGAAGCTGACCTACCAAGTACAATAAGAGATAAGCTATCAATGAAATAGACTCATTCTATTAGAGAATATGCAACACTCTCCTAAAAACATGCACCAACAACTGAAAAACAGAGAGCAGATTAGGAATTTAGGACCAAAACAAAACTTCTATTCACTACTAAAAATAATGTGCAAAGAAGCTTATAACGTGCCACTATGACTATAGAAAGGCAAGAAGACACCTCACTAGGGTTGCTTCTCATTCTTTCTGAAATTCACACATTTTTTCTGCTTGCTGCTTTTCAAGGAAACTGAGTTTCCTAATAAGAGCCTGAGCTCCTATCTGGAGCCATTTGTTGTGAGCATTTGATACCTAAAGGCCACTCATCCACCCTGAGGGTGAAGTCATTGTTTCAAGAACAGATAACCTTAGAAGTTAGAACCAATGTTGCAAAAAGCATGTATGAAAATAACTCAACAAGAATCCAAATAAAAGACTGGAAAAGTTTGAAAAATAGTCAAAAAAACTAATTTTTTAATAGAAATTGACTATAAAAGAAAAATTAACCACAATCCTGCTAACACTGTTTAGAACAGAGAACCTTGTACTCGTGGATATGGATCCTTGACTAGAAGACCGAACTGAGGCATTTGGCAAGATACTCAATTTCCAATGATTTGTTTGTACTACACTCATGTGCGCATATAAAGAATGGAAAAGAGAAGGTGACGAATAGGTCCACCAGAATAGAACAGAGAACCCTGTATGCATAGATATCGATAACACATTATTACATTTTATATGTTGCTAAATGGGAAGCCAAGTTTACCAGGTAACCTATCTTGGTTCAGGGGATACACTAGAATAGTCGTATGATAATATTCATTTTTGTATCGCAGTTAAACTTTATTTTACAAAACCAAATAAATTTTGGTTTGGGGAAGGGGAGGGGAGGTATTTGCACGCAATACCTCAAATATTAGAAAAGAATTTAGGATTTAGGTTTGTTTACAGTTTTGAATTTTAGGGTTTGCTTGCTAAAAACAGCATCAAAAGAATGGCTAATGGCATGTAAAGGAAGAAATATGAAAAAAATGGAGACAAATGGTGTTCAAGAATTAAGCTTGGCAACCTCAAAGAACAAACATTATTTACTTCCTCTCTACATTGGTGTCTTGCAATGATGGTATCTCTTCCTTTCAATATAACAAGAACATTTTAAAAGAAATCACTAGCTTCTTTATGCTTAATGTAAGTTGTTATTGATACATTTCAACTTGAAATCAAAAAGAGCAGCTTGCAGACCCAGCGAAGACAAACATCTTGTCACTTTCTTGATACAGATGTAAACAACTAGTTATTTTTATTTCACAATCGTCTGCCAAAAAGGGATAAAAGAGAGGAAGAGAGTACCCCCAGTAGCAAGAAGTATACAAGATAATGTCATTATGATTTGAGTGATTAGCAGACATAATGGGCGGGGATACCCACTCCTCATGAGAAAATCAGAAGCATACCTGCAAAATGTTCCAATCACAATCTGAGCTATTATAACAATGCTAGATACTTGATAATAAGAACCAAAATGCTACCATTTATTTTGATAGTTGGTTATAACTTATGAATAAGTTTCCCAGTTTCATATCCTTGGCTTTGTGTTCTACATTTGATTGCTTTGCCCATAGTTACTAGCATAGATTAGAAAAGGCTACTCAATATCATAATAATTACTTGTGTTAGTACTTCCTAAAGAACATCAAATTCGAAGGATGTAATATGTGAATTTGAAGTCACAAATGTCCTTAAACAAAGTCCTAATTCAGCAATATGATTTGCTTGTGTAGAAATCTAAAAATTAAAATAGTCAGAATAAAAAGGAATAAAATGCAGACAGTTGCATATTTATACAACATAGGAACTGCTATTTTGCAGCATACCCGCCTATTGTCTCCAAGATGGCAGCTAGCCAAGTAACCACTTATCACATTTCGAATGCACCTCATTAACCAGTCAGAGATCCAACTGGGGATGGAAATGGGTGTCCACCAACATCACAGTGCAGACAAATCAACTGCTAATGCAACTAAATGCACAATTATAATGCATGAAAAAGAACACTCATTCAAACACAGTATATTCACTATTCATCCCTATTTTCAGCCTTTATATAAAATTCATAACAGAAAAAGATTTCTTCAATAAATGTATATGATATTTGTTGAAAAGTGTAGCTAGGTTCGGTCTTCATAATGACATGTAATTGTGACTTTTGTAAATGATGTAAAGAAGAAAATAAAATTATTATTGTAAGGCTTGCTTCATGGGTTTCATGAGCAAGAGATTTTATTTGTTAGTGGCTCCCATTGAGAGCCTTAGGATTTATCATTAGAGTCAAAGAGTCAATGTCATGTATGAAGAGCTCTTCTTGAGCATGTGTCAAATATATATATATCAATGTTACCAGACTCGGAATCGGCAATAAATCGGCGAGGCAAAAGAGCGAAGAGTTTTAATCGGATCGGGAATAAATCGGGGAAAAAATCGGCAAAAAATCGTTGAATTCATTAAATAAAAATATACACATATATTGAATTAAAAAAACCATTTTTCATTAATATTTGGTAAAGGCATGTCCAAACAATGCATAATATCAATAGATGTCCAAAATATCATGAATAAATAAGTATCTCATATATGTTATGAGTCCACACATGATCCAAAGCACTGAGTCTTGAGTCTAAACAATCATCAAGAATGATGTACATTTAAACATGTTCATTTTTGAACAAACTCTAGTTTTACGAGGAACAAATGTAGTGCTTTTGAAGGAAAAACAAGTACATATCAAACTTCTAACTTCTAGCGAATCACCCGTGGCATGGGACCTGATATAAGCATAATCAAACGAAAAGATATTAATGTCTAAGATTTTGTAGGCAAAGTAGAGACCGTTTTGCAATCTCTCCCTATGTTCACACTATCACGGTTTTAGATCTTCTCAAAGGTCGAAGGGCTTCCAAAAGTTCAAAAAAATTGCCCTCATTTATGCCACAAACCAGTGTGTTGAAATTCCCGCACAAGTACTAATCAAAATCTGAAGCTTTACTGCTACACTTAGACAGGCCGCAATAGTTAGTTATGCCTGAAACCGATTCCAATAGTCGGTTTATGGTGCCAAATATGGGGGCAGTTAACACAGCTTGGGCATATATAAAAATATAAGATTTGTACCTTTGTGAGTTCAAGTTTGCTGAGTTCTCTGCGCTCTGGCGGTTCAACTATGCTCCACCTCTAACAATACGATTTAGACAACAAACCCTTCAGAAGCGAGAGCCAGACCAATGAAACAGATCTATGAAGAATTGAACGACAAATGAAACAAAAATCGATCTGACTACTTGTTTCAGTTTGCAACAACCGAGACGACAGGAAGCAAGACCTTGCACACCCGCACGGACAATCGCTAACCCAGCGTTAATTTCGTTAATTTTACTGGCACGTTTATGCTCGGATAAATCGCCCGAATCGCGAGTCAAACTCGGTCAACGTGAGTTGACTCGTAAAGTT
Organism: Pinus taeda; assembly: GCA_000404065.3. Lineage (NCBI taxonomy): Eukaryota > Viridiplantae > Streptophyta > Pinopsida > Pinales > Pinaceae > Pinus > Pinus taeda. The sequence goes on from APFE030458893.1 coordinate 58,016, forward strand.
TGCAGTCGTCTCGTTTAGCCGCCGAGCAGAGTTTTAATCGCGATTAATCGCAAAACTCGGAGAGTCCTGTTTCACTGATATATATATATATATATATATAGATATAAAGTCCTCCAACGACAAGCAGAAGTCCCCTTATTGAAGTCGGCCTCAAAATGAAGTGAAGAATTCATGTCGGCTCTCCAAATAAAGACACCCCTTCAGATGAACATGTCGGATTATTTATAGGACGAACTACTATATATACAAGTGCAGGCTCTTTGCATTTTATATAGAAACCCGAGAATATCTCTGAGATTTTCGTATGGCAATTACTGTGAGAAATTCAGAAGTCCCTCTGTGGTTTCGTAAGGGCAGTGACAGTGAAGATTATCTGGTTTCGTAAGGGCAGCAGCAGTGAAGATAAGTTTGACCTCCATTACAGTCATCAAGTAAGTTCGGATCTTTGTTTTGGGTGAATAGATACAACAAGAAGGTACAGTGAACAGTTTGCACAAAATCACAGTCAAGGGAATTCAGATCCCTCTGAATTTCAGGTGGATGAGCACATTGACTAGTTCATATCTACTTGATCAACAGTTCGGATGGAATGCAGAACACTGTCTCAGTAAAAAGGTTCAGTCAAGTGTACAAGCTGACAGAGATAAGCTCGGTAAAGAAACTATCTGTCTCGGGGGCACATCAAGTGCAGAAAGACAGTATTGATGATACAACAGTTTGTTGCAAACACAGTTCGTTGATGATAATACTTTGTTGATTTTGCATCTCAGAGAAAAGGCCTCGATGAAGGAATCAGTGAAGTCAAGAGAGTAATGAAGATCTCAGTATCAAGGCATTGATGAAGATCTTGGTGATGATAAGAAGGTAAACAAAAGAAGAGTGACTGTGAAGAGGACTTGTGTCTTGATCTTGGCAAGGCTACTAGGTCAAGGGTCTTGGTCTTGGTATTCGTCAATTGGAATCTCTATAAGAAGAATTTGTGCAGGTTTTCCTCTGAAAGAGTGAGTGGTTTCGGCCCTGGCTCATAGCCTACATTCTGTGTCTCTTGCCTACTTATGTTTATGCATTGGTAACTGTTTGATGAAGAAGAACACTAATAACTTAAGCAAAGAGAAGATCCTAATGTAATGAAATAAAAGATACTCACAAGCAATTACTAACCAAGGGAAATCACCTAAGTCTAATGCCCTAGATTTCTCAACATGGTATCAGGGCTAAGGTGACAATCAAGGAAGGGCATCTAATCAAAGAGACACTCAAGGATCAAGTTCCAAGGAAGGCATCAAAGCAAAGTGAAGGATCTACATTGAAGAATCAAACCCTAGATCAAAGAAGAAGGTCTACTTCAGAAGAAGTCTTGGGATCATCAAATAATCAAGGCCAAAGCCTTATTTCTACTCAAAGAGAATAGATCTACAAATAAAGGCAACTAGAGTCTAGAAGTCTACACCAGCAAGAGTATTGGATACTATAATCTTTAGCAAAAGACCACAAAGAGCCACATCAAGTTAGCTAGGTAGCTCGAAATACTTTAAAGACAAAGATCAAATAATCTTGAAGAAAGTCAAAACCCTTGAAGCATTCCTAATCTGCACTCATTCACTACCTAAGAAGTCGAAGTATCTTGAAGGAGAGAAGACATTATCATCACCTTCAAAAGCTATAAGGCAAGCTCCCTATCGTTGCAGCAAGGATCCCCTCCTTATCCATGAAGAAGATCATCCAAGGAAGCATCAAAACATCCTCATCAATTGCCATCAACAAAGGAAGCTAGATCTAAAGACATTGACATCATAAAAGGAGAAATCTCCTTTATTAAAGAAGGGCTTTTCATTTGGAAGAAGATCATCCAAAAGGAGCACTGATACATCTTCTTCAACCACCATCGAAGTGATCAAGTTGAAGATTTCATCTTCACTTGTCAAGTAAGTATCTTTCATCCTATAATCAAATTTGGTAAAATGACTTCGTTTTGCAAGGAGATCTATAAGCTGGTTGGGTCATCGAAATTCCTTGCATGGAAACGGAGGATAGGCATAGTCCTCGAAGAAAGTGAAGTCATTGAACACATCAATGACAAGGTCTCCTTTGAATACATGGAAAGGGATTCTTATGAAAGATCCCCTCATACAACAGTATTGGAGACATCAAAGAGATATATATAATAAGTTGGTAGAACTATTCTCTGAAGATGCGATAAAGAAGGTCAGATCACTTAGATCTGATCTACACAATATTGAATGTATCAAAGGATGAAGGGATATCTTCATAAGATCTCAACTACAAGATCCGGGAGAGATGATAAGGAGATAATCATCATTGTTCTAAATGCACTAACTGATGAACAAGGTAACAAATGTCTATGAGGATAAGAATGCTATCCCATTCAACAACTTGCAGATTCTATGCAAGATAGAAGAAGACAGGTTGAGGGCAAAAGTATTCAGACATTTGTCAAAAGAATAGAAGAACATGGCTAAGGTTTGATGGTATGAGCACTATAGGAAAGATTGTCCTAAGTTCAAGGGCAATAACAAGGAAGAAGTCCATTTCACCGAAGAAGTGGAGGAAGCTGAAAGAAGGAAGTCCAAGGAAGAAGAAAAGCATTAGAAGTAAAAGACTGTGACATCACCATAGGAAACATGAAGGATGTCTGATAATCAACTATGAAGGATATACCTCTCTTGGGAACCTCTTTGGAAACTTAAGGAAAGGAAGAAGTCATCCAAGACAAGGCCCATCATTCATCAAGTCAAAAAGGAAACATCTGTTGGATAGGGATATGCAAGATCCTCAAGATTCTCTAATGAAATCTTCATTGGAAGATTCTCTGATCCACAGAGGAAGCAAGGGTTTCATCAGGAACTCCAACATGTGGAATTCATGGGATGATGGTATGATGACATAAGAGATGAAGCAGATCAAGGGGTTGAAGATCTTTTCAATCAAGAAAGGTCTTGAAAGAAGCCTAGATGACCTAAAGGTAAATGAGGTATGTATGCTTGTATTTGATTTTATAAAGTTGAGTTGTATGGTTGTAGGAAACTTGGATCACTGGTCTATTTTGAGAAGCATGATCAAAAGAAAGGAATCTCCTCCCATGAAAGAATGTCGAAAGGCATGGGTCGCACTAGATGAAATCAACATAATATGTCCTCATATGGAGTATGAGGTGGACGACTGCAATTTAGGAACTGTGAATGGAATCTCCTAGGAATATCATGTGTGAAGAACTAAAGAAAGAGGTCGTGAGATATGCAACCATGGTAAAGGCAATCAACATCAGAAAGACCAAGAATATTTGACTAGGAAATCTCCCAAAATGATATGAAGACTTTGATGGAAGTCTGAAAAAGATGGAGACCCTTGACAATGGATATCTTTGGGAGATATGTCAACATGTATGCAGGATGTTGATGCACATTGGAAGATATCATGATGAAAGACCATCACAAAGGTAATTTTTTAATTAAGTCTTCATTTCTTATTTTTGAACAGATATCTAGATGGGTTTATGCAGGTCTGCCAAGGGAAGCAACATGACATGAAGCAAGTCCAGATGAAGAATAATGGATCACTTTCTGATGAAAGGAATAATGACATGATTGACCCATGGATGAAAGTCATGTATGGTTTCTGCCCTATGTAGAAGCCACAAAAGATGAAGACTCCTTGACAAAGGAATTCATGACATCGAAGGAAGGAGCTCTTCAAGCAGCTGGTTGAGGAGCTGTTGTAGGTCCTAATTAAGAGGGAGCCTAAAATTCCTTCTGTAGGAATGAGTACATTCCTTTATTGATATTGATATGTTCTCCCTAATTGAGAGGGAGAGATAGACACATCATTCTGGTCTTCACCTGGGAAGACAAAATGGAGGATTGGGTAATCATCTAGCATCTGATACACTTTGAGGATGAGATAGGGCATCCAAGATAAGAGTAGTTGTAGTGGACCGATATTCTTTGAGGATTGGCTACCCAAGATAAGAATAGTCCAAAGAAGGTCATACTATGTGAACACCAGGGTGGAGAATGTACCTTGAGAGACAGTAGATGTTCTATATATGAATGATGATTTTGATTATGAGCGGATATCTATTTGATGGACTTTTGTTTTCTTGGATACAGGATTTTGGATTCTCACATTGCTCTGGTGAAGCAACTTGTCCACATATGGAGCTAGATGTTGCACTTATTTTGTCATAAGTCCAAGGGAGCAATTGTTGATTTTTGGTAGCATCGGATGTGCTCTAGCCATGAAGGCTAAGGCACATGAGATCTCCAAGACACAGAAATCGTTTGGAGAAATTCCACCTGGATGAAGAGATATTAAAATAACTAATATTTTTAATGGGGTTCCTAAGTCTAAACTTAGGAAAATTAAAATATTAATATGTATTAATATAATATGGCTGAGAAAGTTCTAAATAAGGAGGATCACGCTAGATCTAATCTTAGCCGTTGATTAGAGACTTAATCTCGATCGTTGAATTGTCAACAGGAAAAGTATAAGAGCAAGCTTGAGGGTCAGTTGGAGACATACCAAGAGAGATTAGTCAGTTCGATTTGTTGGGGCGAGGTTCGCTGAGGAAATCGAATAAGTAATCAGTTGCAGTGAGGGATAGTTCGGCAGGAGGCCAAAGAATACATATCACAGAGGTAGCAGAGTGCCGAAAAAGGTAGCGCGGAGCCTAGGAGGGCTGACGGCAACAAGGATTGACACAGAGGCTGAGGAGGCTAGTGCAGAGGACATAGAGGGCCAAAGAAGTTGACGCAGAGGCTGTAGTGGCTACGCAGAGGATGCAGAAAGCTTCAAAGGCTACACTGAGGTGATTCAGTGGAACAGACTGAGAGTTGGTTGGCTGACGCAGAGCCGAAGTGGGTGACGCAGTTCCGAAGAGGGTGACGTAGTTCTGTAGAGGGTGACGTAGTTCTAGAGGAGTGCGTGGAGCAAATTTCGTCGTTCAGCACAAGGAATAGTCAGATTCACTGCGGGATTGTTCATCCAATTGTTGATCAGCCGGAATATCTGTCTCCAGATAGAGGTATAGCTGCCAAGGATATTCTTTGAAGGGTGAGCCATCTCTAAGACCTAGAAATCGTTTGGAAAAATTCCACTCGGATGAGGAGATATTAAAATAATTAATATTTCAATGGGGTTCCTAGGTCTAAACTTAGGAAAATTAAAATATTAATGTGTATTAATATAATTTGGGTGAGAAAGTTCTAAATAATGAGGATCAAACCAGATCTAATCTTGGTTGTTGATTAGGGACTTAATCTTGGCTGTTGAATCATCAACAGGAAAAGTATTAGAGGAGGCTTGAGGGTCAGTTGGAGACACACCAAGAGAGATCAGTCAGTTCGATTTTAAGGGGCGAGGTTTGCTAAGGAAATCAAACAAGTGATCAATTGCAGTGAGGTGCATTTCAACAGGAGGCCGAAGAATACATATCAGAGAGGCAACAGAGTGTCGGAAAAGCCAGCGCAGAGCCTAGGAGGGTTGACGTAGAGGCTGAGGAGGCCAACGCAGAGGACGCAGAAGGCTAAAGAAGATGACACAAAGGCCGTCGTGGCTGACACATGGGATGCAGAAAGCTTCAGAGGCTGCGCTGAGGTGAGTCAATGGGACACACTGAGAGTTGATTGGCTGACGCAAAGCCAAAGAGGGTGACACAGTTCTAGAGGAGCGCATGGAGCAGCTTTCGCTCTCTGGCACAAGGAATAGTCAAAATCACTGTGGGATTGTTCATCCAATTGCAGATCAGCTAAAATATCTGTCTCCAAATAGAGGTATAGCTGCCAAGGATATTCTCTGAACGTTGAGCCATTTCTGGCACCCTAGTTGTATTCAGAAATCCTCTTAATAATAAAACCCTCATATATGTTGCACCGGTTATCTCGCATTGGGTTTTTCCGGGGATGATTGTCCAAAAATAACGGTGTCCCTTGTGTTGTCTCAGTTTATTTTAGTTGTTAATTTGTATATCTGTGAAGGTTGCATTTGTGTTTACTTCGATATTTATGCATATAAATAACTTGTTAACGCAAAGAACAAGTAAGAGATAGTAAACCAGAAAATGCAGTAGGGGTTTCTGATGTGCTAGATTCAGAAATTTTCACAGCAGTGGTACAAAAATTTCCAAAGTTCATAATCATCAGCCAGCTAGTTCTTATGTCATTATAGACCCAATTTCTGCAAATTGTAATGTAAATGATGTCAGTAAGATCATTTAATTATGTAACAAATTAGGTAAGCTTATGATTTTGGCGACAAATTTCATCCTAGGAGGTTTTTCATCTCTATGCATTATGTGTGTTTCTAAACACGAATAATTAGTCCAACTTAACCCCAAAGGTAGGGTGGAATTTATTGTTCAAGTCTTAGGTGAGTCCTAGTGTTTTTAGTCGAGTCTGTTGTGAAACTGATTTGGGGATAATTTAAGTTATTTGACTAAAATATTTTATTACAAATCACTTGGTCTACTAGATCATATTGTGTCGCAGAATTGTGTAATTATTTGAGGGTCTATAACAAATGGGTATTCCCCTTTTAAAGGTTGAATTTGTAATTATCTGATGTAAAAAATATTTTTGCGCATAGTCCCTCATAATCAGACACCATGGCTAAAGTATTTGAGGGTGGAAAAATAATCAATCCCCCCAAGTGTCAATTAATTAATTTTTCTGGCAAAAAAAATTTTTTTTTTTTTTGTAAGCTTGGTACATCCTCCTTTTTCATTAATAATAAGCAAGTTAACACAACATAAAACAAGTTAGGTGGCCTCAACTTACCCAATGGGAAACCAAGTCTGTTGGCCACCAAACCGCATCATAAGCCATCCAATAGCAAAAAATTCTAAGTCTTTCTACCCAAGCTATATAAGTTTGATTTTCATGTACACAGCCATACTCTAGTTTCCTATACTCATATATAATTGCATACTGAAAAGTAAAACCTATCCACATAAGTACTGAACAAAACTAGCAGTAAGAAAACATTCTAATCTTCTTGCTCAACAGAGGCAGATTCAACCGAAGTCGGATCTTTGGCATTGGAGCCTAGCAGCTCTCTCTGCTCTTGTAGACAAGGAAGGTGTTTCTCAATGTGGTCGAGGTGTCCTTCTTGTTTCTGCATTTGAAATTGCAACTTTTAAAAATCTTGTTTGTAGTTCAGGAAATCTTAAACCGTTGTGGCCATGCTCAACGAAATATGCTCCATGGCCTTGCCCAGGAGACTTTTCATCAGCCAATACAAATAAAGGGTTTTCTTAAACTGAGTCACTTGCCCGTGGGTGTGTCCAAGGTCCCACATGAGGATTTTTCAGTCTTTCATCTCTATCTCGGTCGCGCTCGCCTGGTGGTTCAATTTAGCTTCCCATTCCTCTATTAGTCTCCTGATCTCCTCACTAGTCCCCTCGCGATAAGTTGTTGTCACTTCATTGATGAGGTTAGCGATAAGCTTTCTGTCATGTTTTCCTCCCAAAGAGGTAGGTTCATTTTCTTGCTCAATCCCGCGCGGCCTCTTGCCTCGACCTTTAGTCTTCTAGTTCGAGCCATAACCACACAGGCCCAACGCTTGGTAGTCCAATATGAGCTGACCGATCCCTGTGTTGGTGATGGGGCGAGCCTCGAAACCCCTTGCGCCCGGGGAGGCTTACCACTCTACATACCTATCATGGATGCAAGAAACCAGATTTGGCAATCAATTATACTGTGTCATTCCATCACCCACAGGCTCTACCACCCACCAAAGTCCATCATCCCCATTATGCATGCAATCTCGTGCCCCCCTTGACCTCTTGCATACCAAGCAGAATAAACAATCTCGAACCTAGTATGACCCATTCCCGCACCCGCGTTAAACTTCTTGCATGTGCCCCGACTGGCATGCCACCACAGTAGCAACCTTGTGTACACTACAACCCAGGCCATAGGTGCAAAACCTTGACAGCCAACCGGCCACTGGCCCTATAACATATCGACCCAAAATGCAAATTCCCATCCTTTCGCACCCAATTCCAGCACTTTTGTGACCATTCCCCAAGCCCAAATAATGTAGCACCACCTCGACAACCCTGCAGGTCCTCAGGTGGCTCACCCCCTCTATAATGACCTTGCGGCCATTACGACGTAGGCCTTGGTTGCCCAACCCCGAAAGCCAACCAACCAAAGACCCACTAGCCAAACAACCTTCACCCATCATTCCAATTCTAGCATTGTCAATCCATGTTGCATGCCAATTCCCAAACCCCCGACAACACTTCCCCATAACAACAATCCCACAGACCTGCCAGAAGCCGCCCAACCATAAGACAGAAAGCTTCAACATTAAGATAGGTATCAACATTATCCCATCACCCTAGCCTTTGAACCAAAGTTAGTACCATTCCCCAGGATTGTCCCCCTGCCCCATAGCACAATTAACCCCATACGAGAGAGGAAAATATCGTAGCAGATTGAAATTGAAGAGGTTCCAATAGGACTCAAGTTCTCCTTCTAGGCTACCGACGCCAGACCATTCCCCCAGCCCCAATTGCCAGAAGCCAAAAGTCGCCCAACCATAAGATAGAAAGCTTCAACATTAAGACAAGTATGAACACTATCCCAACACTCAACCCCCTAACCTTTGAACCAAAGGCAATACCATTTCCCAAGGTTGTCACCCCTACCCCATAGCCCAATTAACCCCATGCGAGAGAGGAAAATCTCATAGCGGATTGAAATTGAAGAGGTTCCAATACGACTCAGGTTCTCCTTCTACGCTATCGACGTCAGACCATTCCCCAAACCCAACTGCCCCCACACGCCAACCAGTTGCCCCATGTAGAACCCACAAATCAAACAAGAGAAAGGGGACCATGATGGAGGGTCGGAGAAAACAATTTACATACCTGATTTCCTTCATTTGCAGCTAATGAAACCTTCATCGCTTCTGGAGACGCTGCAACGACCCGATACCAAAGTCCCCTTGCCTCACACACTAAACCACACTCACTTGGACGAAAAAACTACCAACTTCCTTCCCACTATAATCGCCACTAGCCAGAAAACTTACCCACATATCTTTGCCACCTTTCTCTATGGCAATAGTCTTATGCATGCAAAAGGCCACCGCACCTGTCACCTCGAGCGTGTGGGGACGGTGGTCTTGTACCTTGGCATACTCAGCATTTACTCTACCTTGATGGCCCCGTCCTCCAGCTCGCACTCCAATCGGGGGTGCCAAAAAATAAAATTAAATCCTAAGCCAAAAAATTAATTAATTTAGAGTCAAAAAATTAAATTAGAGAAATTAAATTTCTCTAAGTGGAAAATGACCAAAAAAATCGAGGGTCAAAAAGAAATCATTTTTGGAGGTCCCCCACCAAGGAAAAAATGGAATTTTTAAGAAAAATTAAGCCCTTGAACCTTGGTGGTCAAGTAAAAGTCAAATTTTTTAGGAAATTAATCCAAAAACTTAAATTTTGGATTAACAAAAATGGTTTTTATGAGAAATTCAAAAATTTCTTAAAAATAAATATTTTTGATGGTAGAGATTAAAAGATTATCAAAATACTTATCAACGGTCAAGATTATTTGACGGGGATGAAGTCAACTAGCCGTTATTTTCCACTTGGTGGGATTTCTCTATCAATAGAAAGCACTTTGCTTCTAATCATCATCTTTGGCTTGATGTAATTTTGTAAACGTTGGTGTGAAGCCATTGTTCTGCTAGGAACGTTTGAAATTCATAATAAAAGACATGGGGTTCAGTTCATGGTGTCTTTGTCTCATTGATCTGTGGTATGTGTTGCATATATGCTTTCCTATATTGTGCTTAAAATTTTATAAACTTGTTTATTCATTAGATGGTGATAACGAACATTCTATTGGTAGATTTTGGGTCTATCTTAGGTGATCCACCATATGTCTAACAAGTTTTCGTGAAGAAAATATATAGAGTTTGCAGGCTCCTCAGCCCTTGGTATCCAAGTTCACAATCTGTGGGCACAACCTGACCTTGTTTGGGGTTCAGGAAATTTATGTGATTTTCTTAATTCACTAAGAGTATGGTTAATATCTACATTTTGAAATACATCAAGCTATTATCATTGTTATAAAAATTATTCTTCCAAAAATCTTTCAAGCATTGTATATTTGCTTATATCTTGTAAATAGTTTTTTGTAAAATAATTTTTGTAGAATAATTTTTTCTAACCATCATTTTGCAGCTATTTGGGGTTTGAGGCTTATTTTGGATTTTTTGTATATACTGGGATTTTGGGTATTTTTATTTTCATTTGTGCAGGTGATATCCAAGCTACTTCAACAAGATTTGTTGGGTTTTGAGCTAGATCTAGGCCCTTGAGGGTAAGATCTAGCCTCCAAATTTTTTGTTGAGCTAGCATCAACGAATTTCGCAGTGATTTGGGTGAATATTGAAGATTTGAAGAAAATAATAAATTTTTGAGGACTTCAATTTTTTTTAGAGCCTCAAGACCAAGCGTCCACCTTCAACCCTAGTCACTGCCTAGTTTGGCCTAGCCGCAACACTAAAAGTGCCACAGTGTCCATGTTTTACCCCTATCGTAAGGCTTAGAGGCCTCGACCTCCTCTTCTAGCTTGACGGAAGCCCTTTGAGGGGTTGTCGTGGTCATTTTTTGGCCTTTTAGGCCTGGTCGTATGCCCTAAAGGCCCTCGGCCTCCCCTAGAGACCCTATCATGGGCCCTAAAAGGCATCCTCTTACCTTTCGTTGGCTTCGTTCCCTCTCGGCCTGCTCTTCTTCCCCTCCACTCTACCTCCCTCCCTCTCGGTTGCCCTCTCTCACCCTTGTCGTGGCCTCGCCAAGGTGTCTCCTCCTTGTTGTTTCCCTTTGTGGGCTCATTCCTTAGGTCACAGCCCCTCAAGGGCTTGTGGCAGGCCCCTAAGGCCTTCCTCACCTCAACACAAACCTATCTAGGCCTTTTCTCATTGTTGTGTCCCTTCATCCAACCTAGCATTGGCCCCTTTGAGCCTTATCTTGGCCTCTCCCTCCATTCTCAGCTTGCCTTGACCCTATTCAGTCACTATTTGGCATCATTAAATTTTTTGAGCTAATAATTGGTGTATTTTGCAGAGGTTTTGGGACAAGTGTGTGATTGCAGAAAAATTTGCCAAGTTCTCCAAGGCCATAAGGCCATAAGGGTTTGACCTCTTAACCCTCCTTATCTCATTGTTTTGCTACAGCAAGATAATCAATTCAAACAGTGGTAAGAAATGCAATTTGGATGCCCTAAAATCATTTAACAAGTTTCCTAAGATCACTAACTAATCATTGGACAAATTGGGCCTTTTTGTTAGGGTTAAATTTCATGACTGTCATCTTTGTTTTGAGTGCATCATAAATTCTGATATAACATTGGCAATTGCATCATAAAAGGTTAACTCATTTCAAGATCTTGACTTGGCATAGTTGGTTTGACATTTGATTTCGGAGTTGTCTTTAGTGCGACTTTTTGAAAGCTTTTACGATGGGTCTTTCTGGTGTAATTTCTCTAAAATCCCGCAGGAATCTATTGAAATCACAAGTTTGATGGGTAATCCTGTGCAATCGAAGTGCCTTAGGGGTTTTCCAGAGTGCTAAATCCATATATACAGTCAAAAAACTAGTTTAAATAACACAAATCAAGGTTTCACCTCAAATTTTCGACAAGATTCTGGCATTGAAAAGTCCAAAAAGTTGCACTAAAGAAAACTCCTTTGATTTCTATTGTTCACATTTGACATGCATAGATATTTCATACTTTACATCTAAAGAGCTCTCATTTAAATTCACTCACTGTGGTTGTAAAGTTCACTTATAGCTCACTGAATATCATAAGAACATAAGTAGCATAAATGTTTACTATTGTTTATGTTCTAATTGCTCATTGTGGAAAGGATTTGTTTATGTTGTTTAATGTGTTAGCATTCGACTTTGGAGCTAACATTATCTTCTCTTGTAAAAGTTACACTTTACACTAGTAAGCTCACTCTCTAAAAGCACATTAATATCATAATCATGTTAAATTCTTGCCTAAGTGAACAAGTCTAAGAATTCATTGATATTGGTATCTATTGTTTCCATCATTCTAACTGGCATAAGAACTTTGGTATTACTGTGATTCTTGTTTCATTGCTAATATCTATTTGTGAATGATAACATTACATTAGCATTTAAGATCTAAGAGTCCTTAACTTGAAGACTTCCTAATTTAATTGAACATCTCTTGAATAATTCACATTAAGGAATCTAATTTGGAAAGCTTCTAATTACATAGGAATCTAATTGCTTCTAATTTAATAACCTTATTGTCTCCTTTGAGTAATCATCATTGGCACTTTGTACTGTCTCATTGGCTAATTGTTCTAAGTGGATAAGTGCTCTAGTTTCTTTACTTGTTATCATTGTCATCATTTACTGATTATATCTTTGTTGATGATAATTTTATCTTGAGCAATTGTATCCTGGATATATCTTGTATCTTGTTGGCACTTGTTAGATTGGCACATACTCTTTTGTTTGAGATTGTCTCCTTTTCCATTTCTAAGTACTTATTGTCATAATTTAAGATAAATCATAACTGAAGTACTTAAAACATTAACAATCTCGCCTTAAGAAAACACTCAATAATCTTGCATTAGCATCCTATGACTAGACTTGCATTTATAATTTCCCTCCAAACATAAGCTTGGTTGATAGAAAATAGGACCACCTTTCTCATCTAGCTTGAGGAGCCTAGCACCTCTTTAGTGGTTAACACGGTGACCTCGCAGTCGTTAAAGCCATAGTCTATGCAACGCGGGATGCATCGGGTGGCTAGTACCTAAGGGGAGGTATCATTAATCAAGCCTTTGCTTGCTTCCCCTTGGCCTCTTTCTCACAACCTACTCTAGAGACTAAGAGGAAGGATACACCTAAAATAGGCATCTAATTAAAAGCAATCAAGATTCTTGCATCACACCTAAGTCATAGGATTTGCATAGCATATAGGATAGTTAAGTATTTAAGCAGCAATTGTTCATCCGGTCATTTAGTCCTTAATAGATATAAGGCAAGTAGTTGACTCCATAAGGCACTGGTGTCATTAATAATTAAATCTAATCTCATAACTTGCTAGAATCAACCAAGTGGCTAGGCCATTCAATCGTGTCTCTCGGACTTGTTGGTTGCCAGCAAGTTTTGCATTTCTATCTTCCATAGGGACTACCCCCAATAGCCTGTTGTTGGGAGACAGCTAGAATGGAGAGGTCAGGGATCAGAAAGACAACGCTCGACTTGAGTCGTTGTTGCACCATGCCTGTACAATCTAAATGACAATAGGTAGATCACTACTCCCTCTCAACCAGAGACGCAGTCTCCACAAGTTCTAGCTTATCTCTGAAACACAAACTTTCCTTTGGGGAGAGGCTTTGTCAAAATATCAGATGTTTGCTCATTTGTGGAGATGTATTGAAGCTTCGTTGCTCCCTTCTACACCATGTCAACAATATAGTGATACTTGAAATATGCTTTGGCTTGACATGGAAAACTAGATTCTCTGACAATTTCAACAGGTTTGATTATCACAAAATATCATTGTGGCTTTCAACATCTGATCAAACAATCTGACAAGCAATTTCTAAAGCCAAATTGCTTCTCGAGTCACAGCGCAGGCCGTCATGTATTCAGCTTCCGCAAAACTGAGTGCCACATAAGACTATCCAAGAAACCATTGTATCAAACAGAAATATCCATTGTTCATACCTTTACCATCATCAATATTTTTGGCCCAATCTGAGTCAGAGAATCCTTGCAGTCTGATTTTGTTTTCTACAACACATTTTAGACAATAATCAATAACGTTCTCATCAACACACATGTATACCATATCATACAAAACAACTTTTCAAGGCAAATGCTTCTTTAGTCAGTGATGCAACACTAACATTCATGTCATTCAGGTTTATATAGCACTCTAAAGTGCTCTTTGCATCTAGTCAAAAAATGCATCAGATAATTCCATGAGCCAATCAGTGTATTTATCAAGTAAACAGTAGAGATTCCTTATCATGCAAATATCTATGGACACACAATCCAATATGCCAAATCTCAGTGAAAAGTTCACCAAGCTATCCAAACCAACCAATCAATATCGAGTCCAAGATGAGCCAACAAGACAAATTTGATCCAATGTCAAAGTCTGCAATTCTAGTCAAAGTCAACAGCAATAGTAGCAACCCTAATCAATCAACGATCAATGGTCAATAGACCTCCAAATCATCTCGGTCAACAATTAAAAGGCATGGTCTTCTTTGTTAGTCAAAGTCCAATCAAAACATTCAACAAAAGTCTCCCAGAAATTGATCAAATTCAATTCATTGACCTACAAAACCCCTAGGTGCAGACCTGCAGTAAACTCTGGTCAAACTGCTCATAACAATTCAGCGCAGTCAACTCAACTTCCCAAACAAATTAGATTATTGGTCAAACAAGGTCAAAATCTCCATGGTCAAATAGTCCCCAAATAGAAGTCAATGCACCAAAACAGAAAAAGCTCCCTTCCCTTCGCATGTGTGAAGTCAACCCTTCAATGTCAGTTGTAGTACAAACCAATCAAGAGGAGATATGTGTGTGATGATGCTCCGAAGTGATGTGACATGAGATCTATTTATATGTCTCAAGGGGTCAAATTATTTTGCCCAAGCCGACTTGTACTTTTGTGCATGTGGGTTTCAAACTTTCACCTTAAAAGTAATATTTTTCCTTGACCAAATTAAATTCTTCCAAGTGCTAGTAGGGGCTTCTCTGGATGACGAACACTTTCCAATTGAGGGAATTTATTCCTGAGTTAACAAATTAACACAAGGAAGAACAGATACAACTAAGTAAGCTATAAAAAAACAAGAGATTGAAACTAAAAAAAAAAAAAAAACAATAATAGAAATAATCAAGAAAGTACTTATCTCTTGAGGGTATTCAACTCCCTCTTGATCTTTGTCTTCTTGCATCCTCATCCACATCATCATCAAGGACCTACTGTTTCTTCTTTCATTTAGTTGAAGTAATCAATCCTAGGGTTTAGTTGGTCATCTTCTCCAACACTTATGATTGGTTAGGGTTTACAATTTTATGGCTACAGTTTTAATTCCAAACCCTAGAATTTAATAATTCTTCAAGTTTGAACTAGTGTACAAACCCTAGACATTCAACCTTGTATCCAACAAACCTTAGGTTTTTATTGTTCAATCCATGTTGGGGTTCGCAAACCCTATTCGATCAAAACCCTAGGGGCTGCTCAAGATCTCCAACTTTCTAAACCCTAGGTCTTCTTTAAAAAAACAAATGCCATAGGATATCAATCAGATTCAATCTTCAACTTCAAGGGTGGATTCATTAGACTTGACTCCTTGACAAGATACCCTTGAGTAGTAGCAGTATCATGCCAACACTTCTTCAATCAAGAATTCTTATCTTGTTTAGGGTTTTCAACCCCTATGCCTTCAACCGTGAGAACCCTTTATAATCAATCAAGGATGTCCATGAACAATATCCTTATTGGAATGACTTCATTACCTTATGGTATCCAAAGCAGAAATTTGGTCTTTTAGATTCTGCTTTAACAACAAGATAACCTGACATCATCATGATTGTGTTAGTGTCAGTCTTTCCAGCCTTCCTCCAGTGATCAAACATGCTCTTACAAAGTTATTTTGAAGTGTCAAGGTCAAATTTTGTCATTTCAAAGAGTT
>APFE030458893.1:87620-161675 GCA_000404065.3 Pinus taeda
CGTGTCCTGTTCCGGGGGGTCAGCGTGTCCGAATCCGACACCACGAATCTCGAATCCTATGTGTCCCTCCCCGTGTCAGGGGACTTAGGTAATAATATATACTTTAGGTCTCTATGAGAGCAGTAGCCTTCACGTTCACAGAGATAATATATGAGTCTCTGACTTCGCATCAACAAAGATATTGTGAGCCTCAAATTTCGCATAGGCAAAGAGCCTCAAATTTCGCATTACAGGAGCTATATACCTCATATTATAGGAGTCATAAACTTTGCACTGTTTCAGAGATATAGAAGCCATAAACTTTGCATATATTACAAAGTTGAATAACCTTTAGCTCTCACATATGTTACAAAGAGCCTTAGATCCTTCACATAACACAGACATCAAGAGCCTTCAAACCTTCGTATGAAGCAGATATCATTTGTCTAAGTCAAGTGCCTTTGACAAGGATCCATATGAGATATATATAGTCTTTTGAACTTTTCATCAAATGAATGGATGTCTCTAGAAGGGCCAATGTTTTAAAACTCCGACTCCGACTCCGACTCGGTATCGACTCGACCGGCTCAATTTCAATGACTCGGTCGTTGTAAAAAATACATTAAATATTTATTTTTTATAAAAACACATAATTTTAAAGATTTTCATTCATGTTTCCAAACACACAGCATTAGCATATAGATGGAAGACAACATATGATCAAAGTAGGTTCATGAATATATTCCATTATATCAAAATGGCACCCCAGTGCACTGTCCAATACATACACGATGATGATATAGAGATCAAAACAAAAACACATAACCAAGGAGGCTATAAATGGCCTCTACAACAAAAGTTTGTGACCAGTACTACTGGCTACTGCTAGAATTGCCAACATCATCTAGTTCAGTGTTACTTGGGAGCAGGAGCGAAAGTGGGGAGTGAGAGAAAAAATGGGAGCGGGAGCGACATTTTCAGAAGCTCCTGGTTTGGGAGCGAATCCCAAAGGAGTTCGACAACCAATGTCACTAACATCATGGTACATAGAGGGATTGGTGCTCTTGATTAAATATGAGTTCCATACCCTAATACATGACAAAATTCAAGGGAAACATTGGAATCCTCCAACCCTGAAATCCTGAAAAATTAATAAGTCCACTGGATTTTGAATGAAATCTAAAATTCTACTTTCTCCATATGAAATCCAATGAGGCCGGAACCACTCTCAAACATCTGAGTCATTTCATGGTAATGTTAAAAATTTAAGTAAAAGGATGAAAATGAAGATTAAGGAGAATGTCACTTTTACTGTAAGAATTTAACATTACCATGAAATTTGAATAGCATATCAATACTAGTAGAGGGGAATGCACCCCAAATAGCATTTAACTAATTTAGAAAACACCTCGGAGTCCCCAACACTTAGTTAACAGTTAAAAAAATTTTAAAAAATCTGAAAAATCTCATTTTTTTGGGGTTACAGGCTGCATTCATTGACTCGGCCGAGTTATTGCAGAACCGGCCGAGTTGACCGAGTCATGACTGACTCGGCCAAGTCATGCAATAACTAGGCAAGTCAGTCATGACTCGGCCTCCCATTCCGTTTTTTCTACCGGGTCACAAAAAATCCCAATGACTCGGATCAACTCGGCCATTTCGGATTCGATTCGGTCGTTTTTTAAAACATAGGGCTGAGCCGACTTGACTCTTGAAGGGCCAACTTGTTCTTCTTGGGGTCACAACACTTGTATTCGTCTTTCTTTACATCTTTCTCCTTCATAGGTTGGAGTTGTCTCAGTATGTAAGGGGACAAATTCATGTTGCTTGAACAGTGCCATTCAGGACTTTGATACACAACCCTTTCTTCTTGTCTTCCATAATCTTAGGAGTTCCAGATCTTCAGAGAAGGAATGTTGTTCTATATTTCGTAAACAAGGACACCTTCCAGACTTTTCACTTTCCTTGGATACATTGATTTGCTCCTTAATGAATTTGGAGATTGAAGATTCCAAAACTTCGACCTTCTTTCAACAGAGAAACTTGTAGACATTCTTTGACAAAGGGAGTTAGCAGCTTGTATTCAGTTAAAGGCAAAGAATTAGTTTTACTAGATCTGAAATCTCAATAATTGTTCTTTGATCTCAACTTCAAGTGGAGACTTTATATCAACAAAAAGGTCTCTAGGTGACTTTAGCTGAGGTTTGCAAATTCTAGGATACTTTCTTGACATAGTTAAGATCCTTTATCTTTTATGCTTAAATAATATAACTTCTGAAGCTTTGATCAGGACACAACAGCATGCCAAAACAAGTCATTATTTGATATTATAATGGAAATTCAATTTGAGATTATTCAACCCTTGATATTTGAACTATACACAGATGATTGGACCTTTCGCAAAGCATATTCCATCACGAATTTATGTCCTCAATTATTTTTAAAGATAAACTAAGGATTTAGACCTTTCATACACTTGGAGATAGTTCAGATCTTCAAAGTTATTTCTGAGGTCCTGAGATATTTGTCCTGGAGTATTAGGACTTCAGACATCCTGAAGAAAGACAGAGGTTAGAAGAGTTTGATCTTTGAGGACTTCCTAATTTCACAGTCGGTTAGTAACAAGTACCATAAGGGCACTTTGACAAAATTGCAGTGAAATTGAAGAATCGAGGGAAAAGGTTACTTATCTTTATCGAAACCTAAATCTTCTTCCTTGAGAGAAAAAAGTCAGTAGACTGTGATCTTAAACTTCCTTGAATAACCTGCCTCTGATACCATATCAAAAAGACCATTTCTGCTCTACAGATAATTACTCGCGATATTGTTAAACATGAGTTTAGCTTAGTCAATTTTCATCAAACAATTATACATCAGAAATTCAACCAATAGCAATGATAAGAAAGTAGAGATCACAATGCACAAAAACAATAGACACCCACGTTTAGGTCAGAGACCAGGGCAAAACCCCACAAAAGGCAAAACCCAATCAAACCTTTCCCTAGAGAGATCCTTTAATAGTACATCAAGACATGGATAATACTAACCACAAGATGGCTTCCACAAGTGCTAAGACCTCCTCCACAATGTCTGCTACATAATGTCCAACAAGATCACCAACGAAAGGCTAATCCTCTCACCATATCACAAAAACCAGGCCCAAATCTTGTTCCATCTGAAGCTCTGACTTTGAATAAGATACAGATCTGTGGAGGTACTAAAACTTGGACCAATTCACAATCCTGGAGTGGCTTGGATCTCTGCCAAGAGATAGATCTGAGTCAAATCTCAGCCTAGTTCACAATCCTGGAAAATCCTGGAAATAGATCTGAGTTAAATCTCAGCCTAGTTCACAATCCTGAAGATAGATTTGAGTTAGATCTCGGCCTAATTACAATCCTGGAGATAGATCTCAGATCTCCGCCTAGTTACAAGCCAGAAGCAGCTACAGACTCTAACCAATCAAAGATCTTGGATAGACTTATAATATCCTTCTAGGACTCGACCTAGAGATCACCTTCAAAAGACAAAAGATCTTGAATTAGTAGGCTCTCGAACTGCTCAAAATTGCTTGGAGTATCCTTCTAGATCTCGGCCTAGTACCAAATTTTAGATCACAAAAATAGGAAGCAGATCTCAGACAACCTCACATAGGAGAACGGATGAGTAATGTATGTGTGATTGAATTACATTACAAGGAGGACGAATGGAGCTCTTTAAATAGCTACCATAAGATCTGAATGGGTGACTTTCTAGGAAAACCGACTTGACCATCTAGAAGAGTTGATCTTATCCAAATCAGTGAGTTTCTAGGCAATCCAACTTAGCACATGTGGAGCCACCTGTAATTGCAATTAAATAATATTTTTCTTCTTTACAAAAATACATGTTTTTTACCAAAACAAAAATATGAAGAATACGCTAATGACAATAAATAATTTTATGAAGACTAACCATAGCTACAACTTCAACATGGTCCATGCTTCAATCAATAGGTCCCATGTGAATAATGATGGAAAGGATGGTAAAAGACTTCATGGCCAAGTGTCATGTTCAAAGTGACCAGCAAGTAAGGAGGGAGTAATTGTGGATGCATGAGTTACCAACTCAGCCTTTGTGTTTCCACCCCTCATATGCCTTTGACTTTTTCCTTTTTTCTTTGTATTACTGCTCATTGCTCAAAGGGTTGGAGTTTTCTTTGTATGCTGTATAATAGTGTTATCAGGACCAGACCAAACCAATCTAACCATTTTAAGTCAAAAACGGGTTCGGACAGCTTACTTGATGGAGATAATGATTGCATTGAATTCCTCTTTTCGAGAGGACCAAAATCAACCTAAAGATCACTCAAATAGGATAAGGGAAAGTGTATTTATGAATAAAACCCCACATGTGCATATTTGATAAGGTCGGCCCTAAAGAAAGTGGACCCTCTTGGAACGCTATAGATACAAGTGACCTCTACCTCATTTGGACACAATCATGAGACACTCTTCTATCTTAGTTTTTGGCTCGCACAGATCTAAGGCTCGTCCGCGGAAAAATGGGTTCGCTCTGAGGTGAAATTGCAGGGTCTGAAACTTGCATTTTAGATCTAGGGTTTTGGGCCACAGTCACAGACACAACACAGGATGGATCCGACCGTAGCCACTCCCACAGAAGCTCATCTGTGTGACTAGAGCCTTCCAGTCGCACAGACAACTCTCCATCCATGCGACTGGGAGTTAGGGTTTTAGATTTCTGGTTGCAATCCCTAGTTGCTCGTAAACCAAGCTTAAGAGAGCGACCAAGATGTTATAGTCGCTCGCTCACAGTGTTTTAAAGTGCGACTGGGAAGCCACGGTCACTTGCATAACATCTTGAATGGTGCGACCAAAGCTCAAAGACAAATCTGGGTAGATCCGACCACATTTGCTCGCTTGCAGTGCTTCAAAGAGTGACCAGGCAATTATAGTCACTCGGATGACTCCTCCTCCATGCGACCGAAACTCAAATGATGAAATCTCAATTGTCTGAAGATTTCACACGGTGATGACAAGGTTCAGTAGTTGATTGCAGACAATAACAGTTCTTTACAGACTTCACAATCAAATTTTGAGTAGAAACATCGCTGGGTTCATTTCATGGATGTTGTAGTTGTTTTTGCTGGTTAGTTGCATAGATGAAGATATGGATCATTGTACTCTCTTTTGTTGAATTATTTGATGACAATCTAAGAAGAAGAAGAACTTGAAAGGGTTTTCCCCATAGTGGCTTTTTCCCTGTTCTCTGACCAATCCTAGTGTCTCTATGTGTGAATTCTTTTCTTTTATTGTTCCTTTATGTGATGTTGCATTGATGATGATGATATTGTTCTTTCTACATAGTTGCATATGTTGTTGAATAATGATGTAAATCTAATAATGTCATGATGTTATGGGGTGAATGTAATGTGTTAACGAAGAAATGCAATTATTAAAGCAAAGAACAATATAGCCCTATGAAAAATTAACATGGTTTCAGAGTTAGGCTGCATGGAGATCACCCCCATGGAGACATCTCTGATGGAAGCAAGAGAAGATGGAGGAGACCTAAAAGAATTCAAGGCTTTGAAAAAAACCTTTGGCAATTTGTGTATTAGGGTTTGATGGATATTATGAGGTTAGGGTTTGATGGATATTATGAGGTTTATGGCAAGGATTTGAGATAGCAAATCTAAAAACCCTAGCATGGTCAAAGTAAAGATGTTCAAGCACTTGTCACAAATTTGATGAAGCCCTAGATGGGATAGTCTCTATTAGGCTTGGTTGCCAATAGAGTTGGTTGAAATAGTGAAGGCAACATTGTTGTATGTACAATGGATAGCGATGGCTCTTGAAGGTTCTAACTTTGTTATTTGAGTATTTGGATGCTTCTAACTTCTTGATGAGATACGATGAGTGGATCCTTCTTGAGGATCATGGCTAGTGCAAGAAGAGGCATCTAATGGAAAGGTGACTACGTGCAACAAGCGACTTATGTCAAATGAAAAGGTGCACAGGTATTTGAATACTACAAGGTATGCATGCTGTATTGTTTCAATGTTATGTTTCAGCTGTAATATTAGCAAGCCCTAAGGTATGATGAGAATGTCTCCTCAAATGGTTCATGCATGCATATGAAAGTGATTTGGATTCATGTTTCTTATGATGAAATAGTGCGCCTGGTATTGAACATTTTAACTTCTTAAATTCTATCAGATTACTTAATGTTATCTTTGATATATTGGTATACTTGATGTTTGGCTAACATCTATTGTTTTGGATATCTCGATCCTGTGAAGAAGGCTAGCAACTTGATTCTAATAAATGGTAACTTGATACTTGGCATGCATCTTTCATTGTAAGACATGATGGATTTCACATAGAAGGTTAGCTCATTGATTCTTATACATGACACTATTGATAATGCTTGTGATAAGCATGATGAAAGTGTGGAAAGAGGGTTGATACTCTTGTTGTTTTGGTAAAATACCTTGACTTGATGATAGATGCATAACCATATGATTATCATATGGTAAAATTGAATGACCTGACTTGATTCTATTGATAATGATAAACATGGTAACCATGATGATAGAAGTCTAACAATAAGTTTGATATTAATAATTCTCTTGTTGACCTTGGTAAGTTAGTAATTATGCCCTATGGTAATTTTGGATGACTTGATTTAGTAGATTAAGTTATTTAAGTTATATTGTGTTCATGATCTTTGAAGTGTGGCATCATACCTATCCGCTGCCCTTATCATATGACTCTAACTATTGACAAAAGATTGATAACATGATGTGATGATGAAGTAGTTGATGTTAGCATGTTATGACCATGATGGGTATATGTTTGACTTTATGATCTAACAGATCTGTTGATTCATTATAGACAGGTTGATGACATGAATGAAGATACTGAAGTGGATTCTCATTCAGAGGGAGAACCTCTCCATAATATCTCTTCTACTATTGTCATTTTCATTATATACTCTTTATTGAAATATGATTTATGGGCATGGAAGTCAAATATCTGACATTGATGATCTACAACAAAGTTTTGATCTAAGGAAAGAGAGTTTTCCCTTGCTCTAAGCCTCATTCGCACGAAAGCAAGCTTACAGGTGCGACTAACTGTAGTCTCTCAATCACAGGAAAGTAAGGTCAAGGATGTGACTATAGCCTTCCAATCGCTCAGAGGAAGGCCTATGGGTGCGACTACGCCCGCTGGACACAAAAATGAAGTTTTGTGCATGAAATCAGATGTTCACCTGAAGGATGTCAGTGCTACAGATGTGGAGCAGACAACAGAAAGTTCTATGAGCAGGGAAGTTTGAATGAATTACTATAATATGAATATATACATTGAATGTGTGTTTGCAGGTTACCAAGACATTCATATAGATATGTCATTATGTTTAAAGTTTGTGCTACAAAAGTTTGGCATGATTTGGTTGATTTTGTCATGATGCGTGATAATGACTTAGAGCTTTAACTTGATGTTGAGATATGTCTTGGACTATAGATCTCTTTATGATAGCGAATTTGGGATTTGACCTGATGTCTAATGATTTGATTTAATAATTGATGATTTGCCTTGATGACAATGCGATGTGGGCATAGTGACCTTCATTGACTAATATGGGTATCCAATAATGGTTTTATATTGGCCTCCTCATTCTTAGCACATTGGTTGAAGTTTTGACAGTTGTGATTCAGTATGAAGTAATCTCACAATAAATGGATGGAACTTGCTTGACTTATTCTTAGTGTATGCATTTGCATCTAGTGACTTATATTATGAGCATATTGTTTGGGAAATGACTAATTGTTGACATAGATAAAGTAAAAACTTGACATTTGGATGAAGTTTGGATTGATATTACGTGATAGATAACAACTTGTTGGCATGACAATAGATGATGTCATGACTTGATGAAAGCTCTACCTATCACCTGGTCTAAAGATTTGACACTATGATAAAGATGACTTTGATATTAGTGTTGATTTGGCTTCTAAACATTGATGTGTTGACTTAGCTGATTTGATTGTACAATATTGTGGGTCTCAGCATATTGGTTTGGATATGTATTATGTTTGGAGAGAGCACTATATGAAGCAAGCTCCTCGATCTTGATATGTCTGCATTGACAGTTATCTGGTGAAGCCAGGATGATGTGTTGATCCAAACCTCTACTTTAGAAATGTTCCAAGGTATGACTTTGATTTTGGATTTGGTTTTGGTTTTATATACTAATGATATACTATTGACAAGTAATGAGTCTCTGATGATCAAAGTAAGAGGAAGATTGCTTCTGAAGTTCGAAACGATGAATTGTGGCATGATGAATCGATTTCTGAAGTTGGGAAAAGATAATCTATATTGCAAAGCTATTTGGAAATGCAAATCATTGGACACTCTGACTAAGCAATATTGTTGAACTCATCTTGGAAACCGACAGTTGATTGAAGCATTGATGTTCCGTTTTGAACACTCGTCAGTATATATATATATATTATATATATATATTATATATATATGATGTGCATGGAACCTAAATGAGTTCATGATTGAGCCGCTTCACTCACATAGAGTTGCCACCAAGCATCCTTTGAAATATTTGATTTTGATATGAGATATTCATTCTACGATATGTGACCGCATGGATGTACTGTTGATGTTTGGGATTATCATTGATGAGCACATTTGGATGCTACTTTAGTATGAGATCTGCCACAATATCTTGGATGAGAGGTTCATAGCGCAATCGAGGTTGAGTACAATGTTGCTAGCATTGCTAGCTACGAGGCAATGGAGTAATACGGGAAGAAAATTGTACACTGAAGACTGTAATTTACAATTTTTTTGAAATGTAATATTTTTATTTTTTAAAAGAACGAATGGTGATTTACATGGCCATGGCGGTTCTCCATATATAGGAGTTGATTGGCCCAGTGTCACAGGGTTCATCGAACCTAAAGGTTGAGGTCCGTAATTCGGCGAATTTAAAAAAAAAATCTTAAAGTTCGATTAGGTTCGCGCAGGTTCGACTTTATCTTAGTTCCTGGCACCAGTTAAATTACATTGACGTTTAACCTTAAATTACTTTAACGTTATTTGACATCGACATTTAAATTAAATTGCTTTAACCTTACAAAACATTATTTAATCGAAAATATCGATATTTAAATTAAATTAAACATCGATATACTTCAAGTTAAATAACATACATTGATGTTTAACCTTAAATTAAGTTAACTTTATTTGAGATCGACATCTAAATTAAATTGCTTTTACCTTACAAAACATTATTTAACCAATTTCAATTAATTTAAATTATGGTATGCAGTATTAGACACGATTTATTATTATCAAGACTATAATTATTAATAATTATTACCTTGGTAGCCTGCAACGGTTAAGGCCAGGACCCACATTACAAACTACGACCTGCCGCAAGCCGATAGGGAGATGTGGGGGAATAAAATTTAATGTCACAGGTCACGCTTGAAAAACAACAGATTAAATCTCATAATAAATTATATACAAACCTTATGGCAATGCCTTTAAGAATTTAATACAGGCCATTTGAATTCCCTAAGGCATCATTTCAAATCTTTTAATTTCAAATTACTGGAACTTAGAAAAGAAATACATTGGACCGGGCCGCTCAGAGTCTTAAATATTTTACGAAATTTTTTTTTATTTATTTTAATATATATTACTTAATGAAATTAGTGTATTTGTTTTTTAAGTATTATATATTAATTCACTTATATTTCTGGAAAATTATAAATTTATTGGATATAGTATATGAAAAAATTAATAAATATATATTAATTTAAATGAATATAAAAGATTTATGTAATTTTAATTATTCTATATATTATTTTTAAAATTATATACATGAATGAACCTAATGGTGAACCTCATATGAACCTCATCAAAAAATTCGAACTCAAATCGAACTTAATTGCAATCGAATTCGAATTCGAACCCGAACCATGTGACATTGGACCGGCCATGCTGTTAATTTATGGTATGTTCTATGCTTAGTGCAGTTTACTTCAATTTCTTCTTATTAGCCACTATTTAGCAATCACATTTAACATAAAGTAAAATGTTGATAGAACATTAATGGATCGACAGAAAGCAAGCCAAGACAAGAGACACTAGATGTGGCGGCTAGCCAGGGACAAACCCCAATGTGGGGAAACCCTTTGATCAATTCTTCTATAATCTTCAATAGTTTAGCAGAGAGAGAAATAGTACAAAAATACAGATTTGTAATTTTATGACAGCAGCTGCAAACCCTAACCAGCAAAGTCAAAGCTAGTCAAACAAGATAGAATTGACCTTCAATCAGCTTGGTCAATATCCAGTCAACTTGGCCTCCAATAGTAAGAAGAGGCAACCCAAAAACAGTCCGAAAAACCCAGTCAACTGAAGTCAACCTGCTGCCAGCAATTAGGGCAATCAACACTGGTCAAACCTGAGGTCAGAATGCTTCGATTTGCATGCCAAAATCTGTGGCCTGCTTAGGAGAGATAGCCACACCAAAACGCACTTCAGAAAAGTCCACGTTGGTCAAAGATACATCTGCAGCCCTGGTCAACGCAGTCAAATAATTCTGCATCCTCAAATCTACGTCCTTCTGCGTCCTCCTACTTCGTCCTTCTGCATCCTCCTTCTTCCCATGTGTGTGCTTCTCCTTGTGTGTAAACCCAATCAACTAAGGAGAGAAGAATGTGAGAGATGAGATGAATGAATAATGCCTCAACCTAACTTGTATTTATATGAAATGTTGAGGATGTGTGCCACACATTTAGCTGCAGGCTGACCTTGATAGTCAAGTAAATACAAATAAATTCATATCTCCATAAATACATGTCAGAATCAGATGATCGTTAGATCAATCCTACACCTCTTGATGAGAGGAATCCAAGAAAAATATCAGTTGTCATAAATAAGATGACCCACATGGATTTTGGACCTAGTTGCTAATTTTAACACTCCCTCTCAACTAGGGAGAACTACATCTGCTAATCCATCTGACCATCGGTACTATTTCTGCCATCAAATGCACTACCTTGCACTACTCGGCTCTGCTCTGCTCTGCTGAATTAATGAAGAAGAAGAAATGATCGAGGACGTATCATACCATCCTCCACTGACCCGAAGCCAGTCTCAGAGAGTGTGTTATACCAATCTTACTAATCCCAGACCAGTGCCTGAAGAGAGTGTCTCAAACCACTCACACTGATCCTAGATCAGTTTCATTGATCCCAAATTAATGGAGGTCATCCTAGCATAGGGAGTACGGCAAATACAATGATGCGTCCATCAATAGTACTATTATGGTCCCCAACCCCATTTCCCTACTCATTGGCCAGCTGAGAGGTACTTCCCATGAGTCCCAGACTACATGGGTAGGATGCCTCCACAGGACAACCAATCATCATGTCCATAAGTTGCCACGGGGTATCACAGGGGAAGGTTGAACCTTTCACGCTGTACACAGCGCACCACTAGGGGAGGGTGAGTTACCCTATGGTCGCTTGTCGCTCTAAGAAGAAACCCAAGCCCCCCGGAGCTCCCAGAGCTCAATGCATGTATCATGCAGGACCCTCATAAGAGGGTCTCTCAACGACTCCAAGTCGTTCTCAGAAAGTCAAGAATTTGACCTTTCCCTGGGGCTTTGTTAGAATGTCGGCGACCTGCTCATCTGTACCGATATGATGGAGCCTTATTGCTCCCCGTTGTACCATATCCCGGATGAAGTGGTACCTGATATTGATATGTTTGGAGCAATCATGAAATACGAGATTCTCTGATAAACGAAACCCACTCTGGTTGTCACTCAGGATCACGGTAGTATCCAATGTATATCCAAACATCTCACTGAAGAGCTTCTGTAACCAGACAGCCTCACAAGAGGCCATACTCACAACAAAGTACTCTGCCTTAGCAGTGCTCAAAGCCACCGTCTTCTGCTTCCTACTCATCCAGGATATCGAGGCAGATCCCAAAGAGAAACAACACCCAGAAGTGCTCCTTCGATCCACCAAAATGCCTGCCCAATAAACATCGATATATCCATGTAGTCTCACATCTCCTGCAGTGTATCTCAACCCATGAGTGATTGTGCCACAAAGGTATCTCAACAGATTCTTGGCACCAATCCAATGTGAGTGGTGAGGCTCAACCATTTGTTGACTCAACGTGTTGACTGCAAAACATATATCCGGACGGGAGTTCACCAACAACATCAATGCTCCTATGAATTGACGATACTTGGTAGCATTTTACAAAACAGGTCCGGTAGCAGGTTGGAAGTCAAGCTCCATCGGGGTAGTCACAGGTTTGCAATCCACCATACCAAATCTCTCCAATATCTTCACCACATATTTTCCTTGAGATAGGAAAATCTTCCCTAGCTTTTGTCAGACTTCCAATCTTAGGAAATAGTGCATCAGTCCTAGGTCTTTCACCTCAAATTCGGAAGCCAACTCCCTCTTACATTTGTGAACGAGAGGGTCTGCAACTGTCAGAAAGAGGTCGTCAACGTACAACACCAGTATGAGAGGCTCATCATCTTCAACCTTAAAGTAAAGGTTTGGGTCGGCTTCACTCCCAGTGAATCCCAGCTTCATCAAGTAGCTATCGATCCTCTCATACCAAGCTCGGGGTGTTTGCTTCGAACCATGCAAGAATGCGGTCTTGACATCCATTTGATGTAGGTTCCATCCTTGCGAAGCAGCAAGGGCTATGATTGAGCGGATGGTGGTGTATCGAGCAACAGGTGCAAATATATCGTTATAGTCTATACCTTCCTTTTGAGAGAAGCCACGAGCGACAAAACGAGCCTTATACTTTTCAGCACTTCCATCAGCTCCATGCTTTATTTGTAAAACCATTTCGAATTGACAATTGTTTTGTCCTGGGGTCTGGGGACCACATCCCAGACATCATTCTTCATGATGGACTCGTATTCCTCAGTCAAGCATCCTTCCATACTTGATGCTTCACGGCTTATGTGAACAATGAGGGCTCATTTTGAATGAGAGTGCACATAATGGTCAAGTATCCCTGATACCTGGTCAACTTCTTACTTTCCCGGAAAGTCCCTTCGGATGCAAAGTGTCTTTCAGCGTCATCAAGTGTCCCCCTAAGCCATGAGGGCCTCTTCCTAGAAGAGGAAGGCTCTTGCAGAGGGGGATCAATAGTGTCCATAAGTTCTTCCACTTCGGGCATCGTCTCATCTTTCTTTTCCTCCGATTTGCTGGTGTCAGCTTCTCTAGATTTCCTTAGTATAAGAAGATTGTCAACTTTGCTAAGAGTCGTATCTTCGTCAAAGGTGACATCATGGCTAATCTCGACTCGCCTTTGACCAGCCACATAGATTCTATAGCCCTTAGTATTTTTGCTATAGCCCATGAATATCCCCTTCTTTCCAGATGCACCCAATTTATTCCTTTTCTCTTTCGGCACATGAAAATATACAAGACTTCCAAAAATTCTAAAATGAAATACATCAGGTTTCTTACCAGTGAACATCTCTTCGAGAATGTTGGAATCCAATGCTTAATGAGGGCATCAATTTTGAACATATCAGGTGGTATTCGTAGCTTCGGCCCATATAAACTTTGGAAGCCTTTGATCATGGAGCATGCAACGAACAACTTCCAAAATCGTACAGTTCTTCCTTTTTGCCACACTATTCTGCTCAGGACTGTATGGTGTTGTGGTCTCCCTCTTAATGCCAGCTTCTTTGCAAAAGTCATGGAACTCATTGGATTCATACTCGGTCCCATTATCAGTCCTTAAGATCTTGATCTTCCTCTTAGTTTGATTGTCGATCAAAGCTTTGAAGTGACGAAACCAGGAGAACACTTCATCCTTCTTTTTCAAGAAGTATATCCAAGTTTTGCGAGAATAATCATCTCTAAAAGTGAGGTAATATAAATATCCTCCCAAAGAGTTCACAGGCATCATACCAAATATGTTGGAGTGAACCAACTGCAATATATCAGAGGTCTTGCTATGGCTTGAGGGGAATGGTCCCCTTTTGAGCTTTCCTTCGCACACCCCAGACATACACCTTCTTCCTCTACTTTAAACTTAGGCATACCGGTCACCATTTGTCTCACATCGGGTACAGCCTTATAGTGAAGGTGGGCAAACCTTCGGTGCCATAGTTCAGACTGAAGAGTTGTGTTGCAAGACATGACTCCCAATGGACTTCCTCCAACTTGATATAGAGAGTCAACTCGAAACCTAAGAGTGAAAGCATCTTTAAAATTCTTTTTCCATACGCGTACCTTGCCATCGACGAAGGCCACCTTGTAGCCTTTGTCTTCCATTGCCGAAATGGATACCAGGTTCTTTTTGAGATCAGGCACATATAGAACTTCTTGCAAATGAATTGTGTTACCTTGATTCAATTGAAGAGAAACATTCCCTATGCCTTTCACGGGATATTTGGAGTTGTCTCCAAGAATAATTTCCAGGTTGGTCTCCTTCTCTATCAGATTAGAGAGAGCTTCTTTGTAACCAGTGAAGTGCCTTGAGGCACCACTATCAATAAGCCAATTGCCCAACGAGTCTGGAGGAGAAGTAGTAGAGAGGGCGATCTTAGATAATATTCATCTTGCTTATTGTTAACACCATTAGATTCATACCTGGAGTTTCTTGCCTTCTTGGATGGTTGACCACTTCCTTGATTTCCGACATTCCTTTTTCCTTTGCCATTGTTGTCTTCCATTGCCGAAATGGATACCAGGTTTCTTTTGAGATCAAGCACATATAGAACTTCTTGCAAATGAATTGCGTTACCTTGATTCAATTGAAGAGAAACATTCCCTATGCCTTTCACGGGATATTTGGAGTTGTCTCCAAGAATAATTTCCAGGTTGGTCTCCTTCTCTATCAGATTAGAGAGAGCTTCTTTGTAACCAGTGAAGTGCCTTGAGGCACCACTATCAATAAGCCAATTGCCTAACGAGTCTGGAGGAGAAGTAGTAGAGAGGGCGATCTTAGATAATATTCATCTTGCTTATTGTTAATACCATTAGATTCATACCTGGAGTTTCTTGCCTTCTTGGATGGTTGACCACTTCCTTGATTTCCGACATTCCTTTTTCCTATGCCATTGAACATGCCCTTCCTTTGATTGCTGTTGGAATTGCCTCGGAAGTGATTTTGATCATCGTCATGAGATGTGTCATTTCTACCAGATATGTCGGAGTGAACCAATTGCAATATAACAAAGGTCTTGCTATGGCTTGAGGGGAATGGTCCCCTTTTGAGCTTTCCTTTGGCACATTCCAGACATACACCTTCTTGCTCTGCTTTAAACTTGGGCATACCAGTCACCATTTGTCTCACATTGGGTACAGCCTTATAGTGAAGGTGGGCAAACCTTCGATGCCATAGTTCAGACTGAAGAGTTCTGTTGCAAGACATGACTCCCAATGGACTTCTTCCAACTTGATAGAGAGTCAACCCGAAACCAAAGAGTGCAAGCATCTTTAAAATTCTTTTTCTATACACATACCTTGCCATCGATGAAGGCCACCTTGTAGACTTTGTCTTCCATTGCCGAAATGGATACCAGGTTCTTTTTGAGATCAGGCACATATAGAACTTCTTGCAAATGAATTGTGTTACCCTGATTCAATTGAGGAGAAACATTCCCTACGCCTTTCACGAGATATTTGGAGTTGTCTCCAAGAGTAATTTCCAAGTTGGTCTCCTTCTCTATCAGATTAGAGAGAGCTTCTTTGTAACCAATGAAGTGCCTTGAGGCACCACTCTCAATAAGCCAATTGCTCAACGAGTCTGGAGGAGAAGTAGTAGAGAGGGCCGATATTAGATAATATTCATCTTTCTTATTGTTAACAACATTAGATTCCTACCTGGAGTTTCTTACCTTCTTGGAGGATTGACCACTTCCTTGATTTCCGGCATTCCTTTTTCCTTTGCCATTGAACCTACCCTTCCTTTGATTGTTGTTGGAATTGCCTCGAAAGTGATTTTGATCATTGTCATGAGATGTGTCCTTTCTACCAGGACACTCCCTCGCATAGTGGCCAATTTTGTTACACATGAAACATCTTCCTTTCCTTCCACCTTTCGGTTCGACCTTTACCTTAGATTTTCACCCGAAATTATTTCTCCTTTTATCATGAGAGGAGAAAGCAGTGGGATTGCATCTAAATGCAGGCATTTCCTACTCTTCCATCCTTGTCTCTTCTTAAATGCATCTCGCCATCAATTCCTCAAATCCTGGAATTACATTATTGTTGAGAAGAGTGGTTCTAAACACATACCATTCAGATGGGATCCCTCCAAGAGTTGTGATGGTCAATTCCCTGTCAGAAATGACTTCCCCAATCGATAGGAGATCATTCTTGATCTCGGTGATCCTTAAGAAGTAGGCTTGCATATTCTCATCTTTGCCCTTCTTAATTTCCTTCAGCGTATTCTTAACGAACAAAATTTGATTTGCAGCATTAACTTTAAACAAGCTTACCAGTCTATCGTAGATTTCCTTGGAGGTGTTCAACTCGGAAATGTAGGTCATCGAGCGCTTGTCGATAGAGTCCCGGTTAATCTTCTTTTCTTTGATTTCTCCCTTGGTCCACTTGTTCCTTGCAACAACTGATGCATTTGATGGAGGATCAATGATTCTGCCTCTCACATGATCCAAGACTTCCTGCTCTTCCAATGTCAGATCGAGAGACATCTTCCACTCATGATAGTCAGACTTCTCATGGAGCTTATCTTCGACGGGGAAGTGTGTTGAGGAACCCATGAAGTCTTATAGACTTTTTCCAACAGTCTTCGGTGATTGCTCTTGCTCTTGCTCTTGCTTGGGCATTGTTATCACCTTAGCTCTAATACAATGTTAATTTATGGTATGTTCTATGCTTAGTGCAGTTTACTTCAATTTCTTCTTATTAGCCACTATTTAGCAATCACATTTAACATAAAATGAAATGTTGATAGAACATTAATAGATCGACAGAAAAAAAGCCAAGACAAGAGACGCCAGATGTGGCGGCTAGCGAGGGACAAACCCCAATGTGGGTCAACCCTTTGATCAATTCTTCTATAATCTTCAATAGTTCAGCAGAGAGAGAAATAGTACAGATATACAAATTTGTGATTTTATGACAGCAACTGCAAACCCTAACCAGCAAAGTCAAAGCTGGTCAAACAAGATAGAATTGACCTTCAATCAACTTGGTCAATATCCAGTCAACTCAGCCTCCAATAGCAAGAAGAGGTAGCCCAAAAACAGTCCGAAAAACTCAGTCAAATGAAGTCAACTGAAGTCAACCTGCTGCCAGCGATTAGGGAAGTCATCACCGGTCAAACCTGAGGTTAGAATGCTTCGATTTGCATGCCAAAATCTGTGGACTGCCTAGGAGAGAGCCACATCAAAACCACACTTCAGAAAAATCCACGCTAGTCAAAGATACATCTGCATCCCTGGTCAACGCAGTCAAACAATTTTGCGTCCTCAAATTTGTGTCCTTCTGCATCCTCCTACTTTTTCCTTCTGTGTCCTCCTCCTTCCCACGTGTGTACTTCTCCTTGTGTGTAAACCCAATCAACTAAGGAGAGAAGAATATGAGAGATGAGATGAGTGAATAACGCCTCAACCTAATATGTATTTATATGAAACATTAAGGATGTGTGCCACACATTTAGCTACTGGTCGACCTTGATAGTCAAGTAAATACAAATAAATTCATATCTGCATAAATACATGTTAGAATCGGATGATCTTTAGATCAATCCTACACCTCTCGACGAGAGGAATCCAAGAAAAATATCAGCTGTCATAAATAAGATGATCCACATGGAGTTTGGCCCTAGTTGCCAATTTTAACAGACGTGTCTTTTTCACTAGTGCCCCTTCACTAACTTAATTAAATAGCTTAATGTTAAGTTATTTATACATTATTAATATTTTAATATTTTATTAAAAACCTATGTATATCTTATTTATGAATATTTAATTCATAAGATTGCCTTCCCCTTAAAAATGCCTTGTCCTCAAAGAATGGGTAACATTGGGTGTTGCTGAAGGAAACATTCTAATTCCCAAGACAAATCTTCCTCTGGTAATTTCTTCCATTTGATGAGGTACTCCTTTATTGTCTTGGACCGTAGTACCTTCTCTCGGGCAGCGAGTATACCTTCTGGCTCTAGGACAATTCTTCCTTCTTCATCGGTCTCCGATATTTCTATATAAGCTACTTGGTTTTGCCCCAGTACTCTATTCAGATTTGATACATGAAAGGTGTTATGGATTCGACAGTTGTCGGGTAACTTCAGTCCAAAAGCCACGCTGATTATTTTTTATTATTATTTGATATGGACCATAATATTTAGGTGATAGTTTATTCTTTCCTTCTTGTTTCAATGACAACTTCTTATAGGCTTGAAGTCTAACAAAGACCCAATCTTCTTCTTCAAACTCCCTTTCAGTGCAATGTCTATCGACCTGTTGTTTCATTCTATTGTGTGCCATCGTTAGATTCTCTTTTAATAAGTTGATGATCCTTTGGTTTTCTTCTAAGTGGGTTTTGACTGTTGGAACCCTAGAATTGAGTAGTGCAAAATCCTTCCATCTAGGTAGTTCATAACCATAGAGAGCTTGGAAAGGTGTCATTTTAGCTGACGTATGGTAGGTGGTGTTATACCACCACTCCGCCAAGTGTAGCCACTGAGTCGACTTACTTTGTTTATCAATGACGAAGCAACGAAGATATGTCTCCAAGCACGTATTCACAACCTCAGTTTGATCATCTGTCTGGGGATGATAAGCTGAAATCATGTTGAGGGATATTCCCATCTGGTGGCAAAATTCCTTCCAAAAATTACCCTTGAACCTTGCATCTCTATAACTTACTATGACTTTAGGGAACCCATGCAATTTGTAGGATGTTTTTAAAAAACATATCCGCAATTTGTTTAGTTGTGTCAGTTTTTTGATGGCCATAAAATGGGCATATTTAGTGAGTCGGTCGACTACAACAAATATCTTGTCCTTATTGTCAGATGCAGGTAGTCCTTCTATGAAGTCCATCCAAATCTCTTCCCATTTCTGGTTGGGAATGTGTAGCAGGTGTAGCAAACCCGGGGTTGGGATATTTCCACTCTTATTCCTTTGACAAATATCACACTCTGCAACATATTTCTGAATTTCCTTGCTCATGCCTTTCCAATAGAATGATTGTCGAATGTTGTAGTAAGTCTTGTAGAATCTGACATGTCCAGCTGCATGTGAATTGTGAGATTCATTTAGAATTTTCAACTTAAATTTGGATGTTGGTGTTAGGTAAATTCTACCTTTGTACCACATTACGTCATTCTTCCACTCAAAATTGGAATATTGACTGATACTCTTAATCATGGAATCACAATCCTCATCCTTGGCATACTCTGTTCGTATTTCGTCTAACCATTCCGGAACAATTATCATGGTGGCACAAGTTGTATTGTCATCATCCTTACATGAGAGTGCATCGGCTACAACATTCTCCTTTCCTTTCTTATGCAATATTTCTAAGTCGAAAGCTGACAGCTTCTCCATCCGCTTTTGTTGTTCTGTTGATAATGTCTTTTGCTAAAGTAAGTATTGAACACTGGTGTGGTCAGTTCAGATTGAAAATTTACTCCCAAGCAAGTATTGGTGCCACCTTTTTAAAGCATGTATGATGACGAGCATCTCCTTTTGGTATGTTGATTTCAAGCTTTATCGTTTATTAAGTTTCTTGCTTTCAAATGCTATAGGGTGGTTGTCCTGCATTAACACAACTCCAATTCCAAATCCCGAAGCATCACATTCAACTACAAATGGTTTGGAAAAGTCAGGAATCGCTAGCACTGGTGTGGTTGACATTACTCCCTTTAAATTCTCAAAACACTTGTCTGCTTGGTCATTCCACTAAAAAGCATTCTTCTCTAACAAATTGGTCAGGGGTACTGTCAGATGTGCATAATTTTTTATAAATCATTTGTAATACCCGGTTAGCCCTAGAAATCCTCTTAAGCTTGGATACGTTCTTGGGTTTGGGCCATTCTTTGATTGCCCTGATTTTGTTGGGATCCACTTTGACTCCTTCCCTGGATATAACATGTCCTAGGTATCCAACTTCCTTTTGCCCAAAGGTACACTTTAATAACTTGGCATAGAACTGATTCTTCTCCAATACATGTAATACTTCCTCCAGATGCTTGATATGTTCTTTCCATGTCTTATTGTAGACAACAATATCATCGAAGAAAAGTAATACAAACTTCCGCAAATATGGGTGAAAAAGTTCATTCGTGGTTGCTTGGAAGGTGGTTGGCGCATTTGTTAGTGCAAATGGCATAACTTTAAACTCATAATGCCCTTCGTGAGTTTTGAATGTTGTCTTTTCGATGTCTTCTAGTCTTACCCGTATTTGGTAGTACCCTGATCTTAGATCTAATTTTGAGAAGTGTTTTGCACCGTGTAGTTCATCTAGCATTTCATCAATGAACGGAATCAGAAACTTATTTTTGATAGTGATTTTGTTTAACCCTCTATAATCTATACACAAACGGAAGGACCCATCCTTCTTCCTGACCAATACTACGAGTGCAACATAAGGACTTCTACTTTTCGTAATGATTCCATGCTTCAGCGGGTCTTGTATTAATCGTTCTATTTTTTTCTTGTGGTGATGGGGATAACAATATGTTTTAACATTTATTGGTGTCGAGTTTGGTTTGACTTTGATGATGTGTTCAATTTGCCTTTCAGGGGGTAATTTCATTGGTAGATCTTGAAAAACCTTCTCGTATTTCTAGATCAAGGATGAAATTTTTGATCCCTGGTGAGTCCCTTCTACCAATAATAACTCCAATTGCTGACATTGTGCGACAAATGTTGGGGCTCCCTTGCAGATACTTTTTTTCATCTATTGAGCAAAGATGACTTGAGTGGGTAGAGCTTGGACCCCAAACAGCTTATACTTCCTTCCATCCCATTTGAATTTAATGAACTGCTTTTGGTGATTAGTTGAATACGTGCCTAGTGTTTGTAACCATTGTATCCCTAAAACGATGACTACTCCTCCTAGGGGAACTGTATAAAAACTGGACTCCATTTCGTATTCGCTTAGTTGCAATTTAAATTTATGGCATTTGCCTACTCCATCTATATGTTTCCCATCTGCTACCATAGCTTTTAAATCTGCTATGGGGTAGGCAAAAAATGTTAAGCCTTTTCACAAAATTGACATCTACAAAGTTGTGTATACTCCCTGAGTCTATTAGAACGATAAAATCTTTCTTCTGGATGTGACTTTTAAGCTTTAGTGTTTGCGGCTGAGCTATCCCTGTGATGGCTACCAAAGACATTCGTGGCATATCCTCTTCTGGTTCTGGATTAAGGTTTTCATTTTCTTCATTGTTCTCTTTGTCAGAGTTGTATTCTGAAGATTCTTCTTCTTGTTCTGCTTTGAAATTGTCAAGTTTTTGCGTTGTGCATTTGTGTCCTGCATAATACTTGTCTCCGCATTTCCAGCATTTTTCGTCCATTTTTCTTACAACATTAGATTGTTGTTTTCCTTCATTGCGCATTGGTCATGGAACATACTTGCTAGTGTTCTCGAACAATGGTTTGCCTGACTTCCCCTTTGAATAGTTGTTTTTTTTCTCGTTACTGATATATGATGTCTTATGGAGTTTATATTTCCATTCGACAATTATAGTTGTGTCTGGCATCCTCAATGGTTCTGGGTTTATGTAATTTTAATTCTTCCCGAATATAATCTTTAAGGCCACAACGATACATTTTTAATAACTCTTCATCTAAAAATTCTCTTTGCCTTACTACTAACACTTCCCATTCGTGAGTGTATTCACTCACCGATCCTTTCTATTTGAGGTGAACAATTCTCTCGTATACATCATCCTCTTCCTCGTCATGAAATCTTTTCAGCAAGGCATTTTTAAAGTTTTGCCAATTGTACGAGCAACCTGTACATTTAGAAGACCACCATAGAAACCAATCATACACTTCTACTTCTAGGTAGTTGATTGCGGTCATGACCCTTTCTTTCTCCCCGAGTGGTGGGTTTGCTAAAAAGATGGTGTCCATCTTATTTACCCATACTACAGAGCCTTTATGTTCCTTACCATCATACTTACGTAATTCGTTTTTAATTTTAAGATGGTTCCTTCTGAAAGACTTAGTATAATATTGGCTTCCTTCGAAGTGTAGTGACGGTATTCTTGGTTGGTCATGCCTCAAAAACCTAGGGTTTGGAGAATTTTCATCTTCTAGGGTCCAGGGACTTTGTGTGGCCAAGGGTGGTTGGCTCCTCTATTAGACTGGCTCACCATCTCTTTTATGGCTTAGATATTCTGTGCCATGTCCTTTTGAGTCTTCCCAAAATCATCTTGCTTCCTTTCGACATCGTCAAGGTGTTTCCGCAGCCTACCAAGTTCTTCTTGAATTTGTTTTGAACTATCATCATGACCCATTTTGCTCTTTTTCTTCCTAGTGGACCCAATTTTTAATAATAAAAAAATTTATTTTTTTTTAAATAATAATATAATATTTTTTTTAATTAATTAATTAAATTATATTATATATATATATTATTATATATATATTATAATAATATATTTATATATAATTTAACTTTGTTTACGTATAGTCGGCTAATGTATTAACCATTACGACTTATTGCCTTGACTCGTCGTCTGATTATGTAACCCGTTGACTGGATATCGATTCAGCAAATTACGTCCTGGTTGAACTGCAGCGGTCCACTCTGTCGTATGTCGGGAACGGGAAAACAGCGTCAGCGTCTTGTGCAGCAGGTGTAGTAGTTATAGGTACATAGTGGCAAAGGGAACAATGGGGTAGCAGAAGAAACTGACATGGTGACAGAGGATGTAGGGACGGACATGGGTCACAGAGGACACGGAGAACAGGGTCGGAATGGATTCGAGGGCATGTACAGCAGCGGAGGTATGGGAGGCCCGCAGGACCTGACAGCCAGTAGGGTGACGTG
This sequence comes from Pinus taeda, assembly GCA_000404065.3. Taxonomy (NCBI): domain Eukaryota; kingdom Viridiplantae; phylum Streptophyta; class Pinopsida; order Pinales; family Pinaceae; genus Pinus; species Pinus taeda. Next base: position 110,674 of record APFE030458893.1, read on the forward strand.
GGGGGTGTCGCCAAAAGAACCGAGCTCCGATACCCCTGGTGTAATATGGGAAGAAAACTGTACGCTGAAGACTGTAATTTATAATTTCTTTTGAAATGTAATATTTTTATTTATTAAAAGAATGAATGATGATTTACACGCCCATGGCAGTTCTCCATATATAGGAGTTGACTGGCCATGCCAATTAATAGACGTGTCATTTTTACTAGCGCCCCTTCACTAACTTAATTAAATAGCTTAATGTTAAGTTATTTATAAATTATTAATATTTTAATTCTTTTATTAAAAACCTATATATATCTTATCTATGAATATTTAATTCATAACAAGCAAGATGAAAAAGCTCCTTAGAGAGTCGTCTAAACAAGCTCTGAATATGACATGGAGACATTGCGATGAAAAGAGTGGGATCCAATTGACAAAGAATCCTATATATAGTTGGGACCGAGATACTTACATATATTGAGACAGCGCAATTGTCCGAGACAAGCTTAGGCTAGTGGTTGGCACCTCCTTGAGAGGGAAGATAAATATGGTATCCTTTTATGATTTATATAATTATTTGTGTTATAACATGATATTTGATTCAATGACCTGCATGAACAGGGACAGATGTTATTGCTATATGATGATCAAGTTGATACCAGATATGAGTATGATGAGAGCATCGTCGATTGAGGACACTGAGCCAACTCTTCCTCCCCTATTTGAGCTCCCAGGGTGTGGAATTGAGATAGAGGGATCATGGGGTTGAGGGAACTCTTGACAATAGGGCATCATCCCTATCTGTTACCCATAGGGTTGGAGATGTTTCTCCCCTATCTCCATAGGGTCAGAGATGTTGCTCCCCTTTCTGGTCTATGCAAAGTATACCCGAGTTGGCATCATACGCACAAGCAAGGCTTGTTGAGAATACCGCTCCCTGTTTGGCCAAGGGGTTAAGAGTGTACTTGGGGTGTACAACCCAAGTCGATTATCATGCAGGTGTTCTACCACATGACTGCTTAGAGCCATCGATAGGAAGATCGACAGGCAATAGGATTGGGTTGATATTTGCTCCCCTATGCAATTCCAAGTTGAGATTGAGCTCCCCGATGTGATTCCAGGGTTGAAATGTGCTTCCGTATGTGTTTGTGTTAAAATTGGCAACTAGGGCCAAACTCCATGTGGGTCACCTCATTTATGGCAGTTGATATTTTTCCTAGATTCCTCTTGTTGAGAGGTGTAGGATTGATCTAAAGATCACCCGATTTCGACAAGCATTTATGGAGATATGAATTTATTTGTATCTACTTGACAAATTGTCAAGGTTGGCCAACAGTTAAATGTGTGGCACACATGCCCAGTGAATCATATAAATACAAGGGAGGTTGATTCATTTTCTCATCATCTCATCTCACTCATTCTTCTCTCTCTCCCCTTAGCTTTGGGTTATACAAGGAGCAACTCACACGTGGGAAGGAGGACACATTAGGGCAAGGAGGACGCAGAAGTTGCTAAAGGTCTCTTTGACCTGCATTGACCAAGCATGCAGTGCGGTTTTGGTGTGGTTGCCTCTCCTAGGTAGGCCACAGATTTTGGCACAAAAATCGAGGCAATCCATCCACAGGTTTGACCAGCGTTGACTATCCTAGTTTTGGGCAGTAGGTTGACTTCAGTCAGCAACAATTTGACTGTCTTTGGGGCTGTTCAAGGGTTGTTTCTTCAAGCTGTTCGAGGGCTAGTTGACCGGAAATTGACCAAGCATATTGGAGGTCAATCTCAACTTGTTTGACCAAGTTTGACTTTGTTGAACTAGGGTTTGCTACTGCTGATATAAAATTATAGAATTCTGATTTTGTACTATTTCTCTCTGCTGAACCATTGAAGACAAAAGAAGATTTGATCAAGGGGTTTCCCCGCATTGGGGTTTGTCCCTGGCTAGCCGCCACATCTTGTGTCTCTTGTCTTGGCTTATTTTCTGTTGATCATTTAATGTTCTATCTGCACTTTACTTAATGTATATGTGATTGCTAATCTTTGGTTAATAAGAAGAAAACAAGAAAACTACTCTAAGCATAGAACATACCATAATTTAACATGGTATCGAAGCTGAGGTGAAGACAAAGCCCAAGCAAGAGCAAGAACAATCACCGAAGAGAAGGTTGGCAAGGCTATCCTAAAAACTTCATGGGGTCCTCAACATTTTTCCCCACCGAAGACAAGCTCCGTGAGAAGTCTAACTATCACGGATGGAAGATGTCTGTCGATCTGACTTTAGAAGATCAATAAGTGTTGGACCATGTGAGAGGCAATATTGTTGCGCCTCCATCAAATGCATCCGTTGCTGCCAAAAGCAAGTGGTCCAAGGGAGAAGTTAAAGCAAGGAAGATCATCCGGGACTCTATCGACAAGCGCTTGGTGGCCTATGTTTCCGAGCTGACAACCTCCAAGGAAATCTACGATAGATTGGTCAGCTTATTTAAATTTGATGATGCAAATCAAGTTCTATTCCTTAGAAATAAGCTGAAGGAAATTTCGAACAGCAAAGATGAGAGTATGCAAGCATATTTCTTAAGGATCGTCGAGATCAAGAATGATCTCCTATCTATTGGGGAAGTAGTTCCTAACAAGGAAATGACAATCACAACCCTTGGAGAACTGCCACCTGAATGGTATATATTCAAGACTACTCTTCTCAACAATAATGTCATCCCAGGATTTGAGGAATTGATGGCTAGATGTATTCAAGAAGAGACAAGGATGGGAGAGCAAGAAATTCCCACACTTAAAGGCCATCCCTCTACCTTTTCTTATCATGATAAAAGAAGAAACAATTCTGGGGCTAAATCCAAAGGAAAGGTTGGACCAAAGGGTGGAAGAAAAGGTCAATGTTACAATTGCAACCAAATGGGCCACTATGCGAGGGAGTGCCCTGATAAAAGGGACTCACACCATGACGATGGCCAAAATCACTCTCAAGGCAATCAAAGGAATGGCAAGTCCAATGGCAGAGGTAAAAGAAATGCCCAAAATCAAGGAAGAGGACAACCCTTCAAGAAGGAAAGAAACTCCAAGTATGAATCTAATGTTGTTAACAATAAGCAAGATGAATATTGTCTACCAACGACCCTCTCTACCACTGCTCCGCCAAACTCGTTGGAAAATTGGCTTATTGATAGTGGTGCCTCAAGGCACTTCATTGGTTACAAAGAAGCTCTCTCCAATCTGATAGAGAAGGAGACCAACCTGGAAATTGTTCTTGGGGATAACACAAAATATCCCGTGAAAGGCATAGGGAATGTCACTCTTCAATTGAATCAGGGTAATACAATTCATTTGCAAGAAGTCCTATATGTACTTGATCTCAAAAAGAACATAGTGTCCGTTTCAGCAATGGAGGACAACAGAGCAGGGCAGGGCAGGGCCAAGCAGTGTAGGGCAGTGCATTTGATGGTTGGGATAGCAACGACAATTAGATGGATTGCAGATGGAGTTCTCCCTAGTTGAGAGGGAGTGTTAAAATTGGCAACTAGGGCCAAACTCCATGTGGGTCATCTCATTTATAGCAGCTGATATTTTTCCTAGATTCCTCTTGTCGAGAGGTGTAGGATTGATCTAAAGATCATCCAATTCCGACAAATATTTATGGAGATATGAATTTATTTGTATTTACTTGACAAATTGTCAAGGTCGGCCAACAGTTAAATGTGTGGCACACATGCCCAGTGAATCATATAAATACAACAGAGGCTGATTCAATTTCTCATCATCTCATCTCACTCATCCTTCTCTCTCTCCTTAACTTTGGGTTATACAAGGAGCAACTCACACGTGGGAAGGAGGACGCATTAGGGCAAGGAGGACGCAGAAGTTGCTGAAGGTCTCTTTGACCTACATTGACCAAGCGTTGACTCATCAAGGGTGCGGTTTTGGTGTGGTTGCCTCTCCTAGGCAGGCCACAAATTTTGGCACAAAAATTGAGGCAATCCATCTACAGGTTTGACCAACGTTGACTACCCTAGTTTTGGGCAGCAGGTTGACTTCAGTCAACAACAGTTTGACTGTGTTTTTGGGGTTGTTCAAGGGCTATTTCTTCAGGTTGTTCAAGAGCTAGTTGACTGGAAATTGACCAAGCATATTGGAGGTCAATTTCAACTCGTTTGACCAAGTTTGACTTTGCTAATCTAGGGTTTCTTACTGCTGATATAAAATTACAGAATTCTAATTTTGTACTATCTCTCTGCTGAACTATTGAAGATAAAAGAAGATTTGATCAAAGGGTTTCCTCGCATCGGGGTTTGTCCCTGGCTAGTCGCCACATCTTGTGTCTCTTGTCTTGGCTTGTTTTCTGTTGATCATTTAATGTTATATCTACACTTTACTTAATGCATATGTGATTGCTAATCTGTGGCTAATAAGAAGAAAACAAGTAAACTACTGTAAGCATAGAACATACCATAATTTAACAGTTTGGAATCTAGATATCCTATTGCTCGATATGGGGTCATAGTAGTAGCTCCCCCATGAGATTGCAGGTCGAGATGCGCTCCATGATGTGGTTCTAGGTTGATATTTTCTCCATGATGGTATGCTCTCTGATGATGATACAGATCGCAAATTTAGCTCCCCGCCGATATTCCCAAGTAATAGCCTGCCAATAGCGATTCCAGGGAGTACCCCCTCTGATGTCAAAATTCTTCTTCTTTTAGATTCAAGAATGTTCAACATATGAGAAGGGACAATCAAGAGATAAGTAGGAATAAGAGATGAATTAAGGTGATATGTGACGATACATGATGTTACTTGAGACTAGATAGGATATGATGACAGGAAGTCATGTTGATCGATGGTCAGATATTGGCAAGTGGAATTCTGCCTAGTTGAGAGGGAGTGTTACAAAAATATGCAACTGTGGTCAAATTCCACTTTGGACAGCTCACATGATGGAGACAATGATTGCATTGAATTCCTCTTTTCGAGAGGACCAAAATCGACCTAAAGATCACTCAAATCAGATAAGGGAAAGTGTATTTATGAATAACAGCCCACATGTGCATATTTGATAAGGTCGACCCTAAAGCAAGTGGACCATCTTGGAAGGCTATAAATACGAGTGACCTCTACCTCATTTGGACACAATCATGAGACGTAGTTGTCGCTCGATGGATTCTACCATTGTCGCTCGCACAGAAGCTCATCTATGTGACTAGAGCCTTCCAGTGCCACGAACAATTCTCCATCCATGCGACTAGGAGTTAGGGTTTCATATTTCTAGTTGCAAACCCCAGTCGCTTGCAGACCCTGCTTAAGAGAGCAACTAGGATGTTATAGTTGTTCACTCGCAGTGTTTCATAGTGCGACTAGGAAGCCAAAGTCGCTTGCATAACGTCTTGAAGGGTGCGACCGAAGCTTAGAGACAGATCTGGGTAGATCCTGCCACATTCACTACCTTGCAGTGCTTCAGAGAGCGACCAGGAAGCTATAGTCGCTCAGATGACTCCTCCATGCAACCGGAACTCAAATGATGGAATCGCATTTGTCCAAAGATTTTGCTCGGTGACTGCAAGGTCTAACAGTTGATTGCAGACAATAACAGTTCTCTACAGACTTCAGAATTAGAGTTTGAGTAGAAACATTGTTGGGTTCATTTCATGGATGTTGTAGTTGTTTTTGCTAGTTAGTTGCATAGATGAAGATATGGATCATTGTCCTCTCTTTTGCTGAATCATTTGATGACAATCTAGGAAGGAGAAGAATTTGAAAGGGTTTTTCCCTGGTCTCCGACCAATCTTGGTGTCTCTATGTGTGAATTCTTTGCTTTTGTTGTTCCTTTATGTTTCGTTGCATTGATGATGATGATATTGTTCTTTCTACATAGTTGCATATGACGTTGAATAATGATGTAAATATAAATAATGTCATGATGTTATGGGGTGAATGTAATGTGTTAATGAAGAAATGCAATTATCAAAGCAAAGAACAATATAGCCCTATGAAAAATTAACAATTGGAACTATTTTTGGTCAATTCAGTAACATAGCCACCGGATTTGATACTGAATTGGCCATTTTCATCGAACCAGCCAGTTCGGTACCGGTTTAGTAAAGCCATGTAGAACACAAGAAGTGGGGTTTGTTTTGCTTTTCTTCTTTTCATTTTTGTCTTAGCTGCGCACTAACCCACAATAGGGGCCTAATATTCAAGCCTATGGCCCTACTAATGTTATGCAATTCATGGTAATGTTATATTCTTCAAGTAAAAGTGCCATTCTTCTTTATCCTTCATTTTCATCATTTTACTTGAATTTTTAACATTATCATGAAATGACTCAGGATGTTTGAGAGTGGTTCTGACCTCTTTGAATTTCATATGGAGAAAGTAGAAATTTAGATCTCACTCAAAATCCAATAGACTTAACAGTTTTTCAGGATTGTGGGGATTGCAATGTTTCCATTAGATTTTGTAATGTCTGAGGGCATCATACTAGAATTTAATCAAGAGCACCAATCCCTCTATGTACCTGGATGTTAGTGGCATTGGTTGTTGATTTCCCTTATCAGCATCCTACTAAAAATGTACCCATCACTCAAACAAAATCTTGAATTGACAAGCTAAGCATTTTTTCTCTTATTTTAATGCTTAGAAGGGGATATTGATGATGAAGATTCCAATCTAGGCAAAGATTTTAATCGTATGTAGGTATTCATCATAGCATGATTTTTTTTGGATGTTAGAGGCCATCTAGGTCTTGTTTTTTAATGTATTTTTCGTTCAAATATGGATTGCACTCGATGTTATTTTGGTTATGTGGACCCATACGTTCTTTATAAAAGAAAACTTTTGTTTATTCATGTATAAATGGCTTGGATTCATATGGATGCGCATGAATATTATGTGGTTTTCTTCAAAATTTGAATATTTTATGTGTTTTTGGTTGACCGGTTTTTGGTTGACCGGTTTTTGGTCTAGTTTTTTTATCGTTTCCAGTCTGGTTTTGACTGGTTCCCTATCCGAGGGGTCTACCAGCTCTATGACTAGATTGGTTCTTATAACATTGGCTAGCAATGGGTATATCTATTGTGTGCTTACTACTTAGCACCTTGACCAAATCTTTCCAAGGCTACTAATCCATGTAGTAACACTACTCATGGTAAAGCAACAAGAGTAATCATGAAAATAGGTAACCCAATATATTTCGACTAGGGTGTTTGGCTCCCACAATGAACCTTTTGTTGCAAGATATTATTAGAATGAACATGATTATAGATGGATTGGTGCTTTATACAAGAGAGGGAAGAAGATGATAAAAAAATTATTACCAATCATACCATGGCCCACTTCATTTTCTGCAATCACTCCAAGTTGGAGTTACTAAAGGTTGCAAACATTGGATTTGCTCATTATTATCTCACCTTCAAGTGCCTTTTGAAGGTATGACAGACATTTACTAGTATGATCTCAAGTGATTTATGGCAAGAGCTAAAAGACATGGCTATATCTACATCTGAAAAACATGAATTTCAAGAAGTGTAGGATATGTTGCTTGATGGTCAGTTTGCCAACAACTTAGGTATATTCTATGGTTTACAAAACCCATTTACAGTATGATTTAGTTTATAGATATAGAGCAGTCAATAATTAGCAGGATTGGATGACATGGCAAGGGTCCCAGCGAATGGGGAAGCGCCAAGTGGCAGGTTGCCACTGGGTCCCACATGTCGCATATCAGGGAAAAAAGGCGCAAGTTAAGAATCGGCCCCCGCAATTGCAGTGTTCCCATGTTAACAAGACCTTCAGCCGTTGAACTTCGCCAATTGCAATGAGCGGGAGGTTCCAGACGCGAGATTATATATGTTGTAGTTAATTATCTCTTGTAGGTCCACAATACCGCAATTGCAACATTTTGTGTGTTGGGACCCCGCAGAACTTGCCTATTGCGATTTGGATACAGCCGACAGGATATAGCCCGCTGAACGACAAATTTCTCGCTCCATTAGCGGATTTTGGAGCGGAAATGGAGTTTTTGGTCGGTTTTGGAGCATTTTGTGGATAAAATATTGGAAGAACTAGGAGAAGTCATAACTTCTTCAGTTCTTATCCAAATTGGATGCAAAAAGAGGCTAAATAGCCATTTTTGAGTATTTTTGAACTCATTGAGACAGGTTTCAGAGGCATTTGAGCATTGTAAACACACATTTGTTGTAATTTGAGCATAATAGAAAGGCCCAAGCCATTGGAAGCTGGACCAAGGAGACGTAGCCCAAGAGGGGTGAACTCCTTTATCATGTGCTTGCTGTGTGTTGTATTTTGATGTTCTTTGCCGTTATTTTGTTGTTGTTCAGCATATATTTTTATGTTAAATTGTTTTATAACATTTATATAAGAAACTCTAAAGGGAATCAGTTAATTAAGCAGAAGTATTGAATCCTTAAGCACTTGATCAGCAAAGGATAGCATGCTAAGCCAAATCAAAGACATTTTTCAATCAAGGGATGATATCTCCAATGATCATATCCATAAACATGTGGTCAAAAGGTGGGATAATTTGAATGTTCCATTTCATGCCCTTGCATATGTCCTTACACCAAAATATTATTCACCATCATGATTGGCCTAACCAAGACCTATGGGTGGGGTTAGGAGAAACTACACACAAATCTAGAGGTGCAAAATGGGTAGATACATTAGAAAAGTTGGTTCCTGAGAAAGAGGAGCATGCTCAAGTATGAAGTAAATCGAACAAGTAAATCGGTGAGCATGGAATCTTTAGTAACTTGCATGCAACCAAAGATCGAAATAGGTTGGTTTCTTTGAATAGTCGAACATGTATGGTTCCTCTACCACATATCTGTATAAATTGGCAATGAAGGTGCTTTCTTAGGTAGTAAACACTTCTTCTACAGAGTGCTGAGTTTTCTAGGTATCCTCGACATTGATAATTACTTCTTATGATTTACTTGGTTTTATATTTTCTCGTTCTTCATTATTCATCATCTTGCATTCATTATCCATCATAAAACAATTACATAGAGGATATCAACATTAAAACTAAAATGCCAGTAGGATCATGTAGAGACAGCGACACAAGAAAGCAACAATTTATACTAGGAAAACCCATATGAGGTAAAAACCCAGCAATCCTTTCCTTAGAGATTCAATTCAACAAGAGACATCAAATTCCTAGATAAATTGACGAGCAAGATGAGACATACTTCCATCAAGAAGTCAAGTCAACCCTCCAAGACATCTGCCAACAGAATTAGGTCTTCTTTATAATTAGGTCTTTTGATCCTTCCATAAAATTTGGTTCCTTTAAAAAGGTTTCATTCCAGCAAAGAAGTTCGACCTTCAACAGATCTTCAATGGAAATTCAATGCTTTCCTTTTGAGAGATATCATCCTTTGCAAGCCTTGAATTTGTCCGCTTTCATGTCATCTTCATTCACCTCAAAGATATAAACCAGATTATTTGAATTGCCCTTTGGAGGGAGAATGAATGCACATATATAGTACTTTTGGGGGCCAAATAGGTGCCTCTTTGAAGCTAAGCCGACTTGACAAGGAGGAGGGCCGACTTGGTCTTCTTGTGGAGTCATAAACTGAAATTTCAAAATTCAAATTTTCCTTTCGTGAAGGTCATGAAGAACATGCCTTTCATAGTTTTTCTTTTTGACAAATAAATAAGCAATATAATTTCTTTTGAGCATGTAGAACATGCTTTACAAGTACATCAATAAAATATTAAATATGAACATCGACCATAACTACAAAAATTCAACACAAAGGAGCACCTATAGCTTCATACACAATGTAAAGAGAAACAACTTGAATGTAGATTGGGCAAAAAGTTTGGTTTATGTGCACTACAACTTGAGGTTGTTGTCCCATTATTGCGATGTACTGGGGATTAGGAATGATAATTATAAAAGAGATATGACTTGGGACAACAATCCAAAGGAGACTGAGGTGGCGAGAGGGGGAGAGATTCTCATTAATCCCTAAGGAATCATAATAGATATATTTTCTTGGGGACTGGGAATGAAGACAAATAATCACGCCGAGGCATACGAATTGTTCCTCGGGCTCTCTCTAGCCCTAAAAAAGGGAATCGAGGATATGTATATCCTAGGGGACTCCCTGTTGATTATAAAGCATGTGAACTACAATTCAGCAGCTCGAAACAATAAATTGAACCAAATCATCAAAAGAACGTAGGGAATGATACCTCTCTTTGAACAAATAAAGTTTTTCCATATCTTAAGAGGTCATATAAGGAAGTTGACAAGCAAGCCAATTTGGCCTGCAGGATGAAAGAAGAAAGCAGTGAGGTGAATGGCATAGTGGGATCGGTTACCATCCCCTAATGGTTGATATGAATCTCAAAATCTTGATAGTTAAGGTTGATTTTTGTAGGAAAAAGAGATATAATAGGAATGAAAGCATGGATTTCATTTGCCCAATCTCCCCTAGCTCGGCTCCCTTCCTCCCTCGCTGCCCCTTACTTCCCCTCATCCCCCCCCATCCATCTCCCTCCCTTCCACCTCATCTGCCTCAACCCCCTTCACCTTCCGCCTCAGACACCTTAGCAGACCTTTCCTTGTCACCCTCTCCCCTTCTCTCCACGCCCCTATCCCATCGGCCTTCATATCCCTTAGCCCCTCTTCCTGCCTCATGGCACCCCTCCTCAGTGCGACGTCTTGTTTGCGGTGTCGCATGCCTGCTGTCCTTGGGCAGGTGCTACGCTCGGAATCATACAAGTATAAGTGTGTGAGCCCTGGTTAATGCTCCTCGGATCAGTCTCTGCAACTCGCGAAATCAAGATGCAAACATGCGAAATTACGGTGAGTGTGAGTAGCATTTAATCCATCCGGTCTAGTGTCATTAGTTCGTGTGAGGAAAGCAAAGGTTGGACAAGCTGGAAGTCATTTTCAAGATCAGAGGAATTATGGAAGAGCATCGAGATTTAAGAGGCACGAGTACAGTTCATCTACTCTGCTTCAGGTTCAAGATAAGAATTCTCTATATAAGAAGAAGTAACGGTATGATCCTCTGTCAAACGAATCGGTCTGATGTTGTCCTGGGAGTTTCCAGCTTAAGGACCCAGTGGCAGGGTCAGGGTAGTCTAGTAAGTTTGGGTAGTGGCAGGGTCTAGGTAATCTGCACGGTGGTGGTTTCAGAGGGTAGTCATGGGAATGAATTGGTCGCTGCTGAGGGTGGCATAATTGGTGAATTAGGCAAGAAGGAGATTTTTGAAATGCTTGCCAGAGAGGGTTGTGTAATAGCGTTTGTAAGTGTGAATTGGTTGTTGTTGAAGGTCATTTATTTTCGTCGATCATGTGCAGCCTTCCAGGAATTCAATAATTCTTCTTTTGGTTCTGTAATCCTTATTCTCTCTCTGTGCCACAGTCCTGGTCGCCCCCCCATGGTCGGTATGGAAGATTTGAGTCTAGCAAAGGAGGGTAGCTCAGTTTCAAGTTCCTGGGGCCGTCATCGGCCTCGTTCGGGCAAAACATTGGGGCGCATCATGAAGGATAGAGGGAGGTTCCACCGTGAATGCGGTCTCTGTGATAAAGAGCATGTGGAAATAAAAGAAGGGTTGGCGATAATTCAAAGACGTATTCATCATCAACAAAAGGAGACTCTCGAGATGTAGGAACGGCAGTTGGAAAAAAACGAGAGAATTTGTCAACTAGAAGATGAAGTTGATGCTCTGCTTCTGCGAATTGAGCACCTTCAGCACAAACTGGTTGAGAAAATCCCAAGGTCAGATGAAGAAATCACTAGAATCGATCTCAACAACTCGGCACCAATGGAGGTGTAGTCAGTCCCATGTGTCTTTTTTTCTTTTCTTTTTTCCTATGTCAAAATATAAATGTAAATATTTGTTGAATCAGCACTGTACGATATATAGCAGTAGTCAAAAAGTGATGGAGGATTTTGTAATTTGGGGGATGAAAAGTTTGAGCTTGGTAGAACAGAATGCAAATTATGATGCCCATAAGTGGCTCTGAACTGTTTTTGTAAATCTCCCGATTTTTGGCCACGTATGGGCGCAGATTAATACAATACTCCTACTCTTTTCGATTAAGGACAAAAAAGCAATCCAAAGGAGACTAATTTGGAAGATGGAGCCATGGTTCTAGAGAACTTCGAAGCTGACTTCTGGGTGATCATGATGGTGATCACATTCATGTAGCAAACATGCCATCCCCATCCACTACCAGATTTTTCCACATGCAACTCCTTTATCTTCACAGCATCAAGCATTACATGGAGACCATGCAGTTACCAATTGTGTTCCACAAGCACTGCCACCTACTCCTACTCTTGTTTATAGATCACTAGTGAAAGAAACTAGAAGTTTCTGAAGCAAGATGAAACTTTAGATCTCTTTTTCTTTATACTTAGTACTTTGTCTTTATTACATTTTATTTTGTAAACATTGTTGACAACTTCATTTTGAAATCTAAAGTTTGAACCTAACTTTGAACTATTGACAAAATCTTCTAAATGAATATGATGTTCTATTTCATTTCATGGTTGATGTCACTGATGACAAATTTTATATATTGAAACTGAAGGTTGATGTTGTGATTGGTGATTGATCATTCATGACAATGTTATAACTACTAGATTATTGATGTTGTAAGTGTGCTAAATGGTTGATGCTTTAATGATCATCACAAATCCAATAGTTAAATCTATGTGTTCATATTTTTTGTGATTTATTTGACATTCTACACTCTTTTTTAATATGTATGCACCAAAATATATTAAAATATGTATCATATAAAAAAACGAGCCACTCCAAGAATCTTTTGAAAATTGTGCCTTTTTCTTTCGCTTCACTCTCTGAACAGCCTTCTTCTCCAAGAATCTTTATAGAGGAATTTTCATCCAACATGAATATGTTAGGAACCATCATTAGCGCAAATCATTTTCCCATTATAGAAACAAATCATTTTATTATAAAGTGAACTATAAATGACAAACCAAGCTCTAATCATACAAAAGAAAATCAGAAAATTCAATATATATACACTTAAATTTTGGATATATAGAAGTGAAAAACAAGAGTCTCATCAACAACAATGCATTTGCAAAAGTAAAGCAAATGACACTCATTTCCATCAAGAACATTCCAAAAAGTGGCCAAAGAAAGCAAGTACCCAGATGTTATTCGACCAAAGCAGCTCCCAACACTAATGATTCCCACATAAAGGCCCACCTCTTCGCTTCTTGCAGCACTTCCGATCTACAAGCACAAAGTATAAATTAACTTCAACAATACTTCAAGGAGATCTGAAACACTTCATGAAGAGAGGGAAAGAAAATTTGTACATTGAATTGTTTTGGTCTAATATCAATAACAAAATCAGTAGTCATAAAGCAGTCTCCATCAATAAGCAAGCAACTGATAACATCAGGAAAGGGAAAAGAAATAAATCTGTATAACAGAGTCATGTAGGCATAACATGCTAAATACTTTCAAAAAATGACAATGTGGACAAAAGATTCTAATATAAGTTAACATCAAAAAAAAGGAGAAAGATGCAATAATTTGCATTTTGGATTTCTATATATATATAGGCAACTGTTTGAACAGTCAAACAATAAATCAACAATCCTTAATTTTAAACTTGACTGGTTTTATTTTTCAATATTCAATTGACATTGTTTTATTATAGCAAAATACGTGCATTACCCTCTCAAAGCCTATCAGATGCTACTTCTCTCATGGAGATGATGAAACTTCATAATGCGATGTGACATGCTGATAATGTACGATACTTATGAGCATTGGATTCAAACATTTTTCAGGAAAAAATAGCTCCATTACCATAATATATATATATATATTCTATGTGCCTCCAATGTGGTTTGATTGTCCCATTATAAGTCAAATGTCTAACATAATCAAAATGGAGGAATAGCCTCAAACAATTTTTAGAAAATATTATATATTCAGGCTCCTCACAATGTTTGTCAAACAAGAATATCACACACAACAGATTCAGCAACTTGAGTCTTTAGAAGACTACTTGCTAAGCTACGCTGCTATGGATGAGACTGAGCAGGTTTCTAAAATTCAAGTTAAACGGTTTTGCAAGTACATCTATCTAATGAATCATCTTTTATCCTTTGGCTATATATTGCTTCTCCTCTCACCAATAAGAACCCATTGTTTGCCAAGAATATGCTTTAGTGCATTAACTAGCAATGTAATTCACATTGACATTGCTTCAAAGAGTAAATGATGAGCCATCAATACATAAAAATAGCCTTTCAATTTTCTCCTAACCACCTGTTAGCACCCAGATTGAATTCTTCAAAATCCAATTAGAGTGTCTATTTTGTTTGTTCATGAGTATATTATGGGATGTGTTGGGAATCACGATTACCGTTAGACCAAAACCCGCAGGTGTTAGTCAATGATCACATCGCCAGAGATAAGGATCCACGAGAGGCGGTTAGTCCATGTCACGCACACGGGGAGCGTTGGTTTATCCAATGTCCAACAATCTCCCCCCCAACGCGAGTCAGGGGTGTATCGAACTCGCGACCTACGCTCGGATACCACTTGTTATGAGTCATGATTGTCGTTAGACCAAAACCCACAGGTGTTAGTCAATGATCGCATCGCCAGAGATAAGGATGCACGAGAGGCAGTTAGTCCATGTCACGAAACACATGGGGAGCATTGGTTTATCCAATGTCCAACGGGATGGATTGGTTGGTTGATCCATCAATGCGACATCAACAGTTTGTGAATGCCTTTCAAACTTGGCACACCGTCGTATGTGTTTGTTACTCAAGCATAGATGGTTGGGTTGGATAGGATCTTAAACAGGTTATTCATATTGGTATATTCACATGTTATATCATAGGTAGAGGTGGAGAGGTGATTCAGTTGTAGCACCTGGCCTATTATTTCAAGTTCAGGGAACAATTGGAGCAAGTACGGTAGGTCGATATCTTAAAGGGTATGATTAGGATGGTTTTTGCAGGATTATTTTCTTCAGGATTTGATCATGGATTTGAGTACCGCTTTGGGCAGATATGCATGGAGTTCAAATTTCGAGCAAACATAACACGCTGCTATTTTTAGCAATTTCTATTTTTTGCAATTTTTGAAAGTCATCCAATTAACAAGATGCTTACATATTTGAGGGCCCAATTGGAAGATTTGCTTGAGGTTCAAGTTTCAATTGATTTTGAGGTGGTGCTATTTTTCGTATTACTGTTTTTAGTAGGGTAACTAGACCTTTGAATACCTAGTGTGACGAGCAGCATCATATCGAAATTTAGGCCTTTTCAAGTACTTTGATATTTCAAGGACCAGAATTATTTTGGCATATGCTCAAGTGATGACATTTAGCATATTTTGATGGTTTGGTGGACTAGTTTTCATTTGGTGTAGTTCAGTGTGCTAGAATCCTGCAAACTACTAAGCCTACTAAATTTTGGGTGGGAAATAAAATTATAGTTTCTACATATGAGATCCAGTGAAGCTGGAACCCCTCTCAAACATCCGAACACACTTAACAATAATATAAGAAAATTAAGTAAAAGTTTTCATTTCTTTATATTTCCCTTCTTACCCTTTTACTTCTAAAAATTGTATATTATCATTCTAGTTTGTCTCGTGTGTCCAACAATATTCTACTCAGAGCTTCAAAGAGTGTGCTCTATTCCTTTGCCTAATTTTAGAATGCACGAGCTTGGAATTATTAGAATAATGCTATTTTAGTGCTTAATGCTCATCTATGTAAATAAGATCGTCTGTGATCTTATTAGTAGTTTCTTATTAGAAACTTGTTGTTTCTATTTTCTTAGTAGAAAGTTGTTGTTTCTGTAAATACTTTTGTATTATTTATTGAGCTTCATTGCTCATTGTAGTTCAATTCATTCATTGATTATGGTATCAGAGCTCAGGTATTTTTTTCGAAATAATTTTTCATCGTTTTGAAAATTTTCATGATTCATTTCGAAATTGCTCTTTACTGGATCGATACATTATTATAGCAGCAGAGAATCCACTGTTGTCGGGCGTTTCTGGAACCATCATCGCAATCCTTTAAATTCGAGGGTACCAGTTTCTCGAATCTAGTGAGTCGAACCAATCGTGTAAACACGAGGGTTTCTGGTCCTCTGGATTTGGTTATCCTTGTGTCCGCACATCTCGACACATCTCGATTTGTCACAATTTCTGAGGCCGACTTGAAATCAATCCCGACAACAGTTAGGTTTGCTTGAGAGTCCAAACCTGTTCGTCATCGAGGAGTATTGAACACGGGACCTCCATTAATCGACGCCCAGAGGCACCATTTTAAAGTCGTCCTCACGCAATTCGAACAGCAACTCAATCGAACAAGGCCGTGGGTGTTGTTTCTGGTTTCAGAGTTCGTATCAATATTTGAATGAGGGAAGCCTGATGGGTTGAAGGATTCAGTGCAGCCATGCAATCGACATAGTTCTTGTGAAAAGTGCCAAAATTGGAGGCCGACTTGCGTATGAAACTGAGAAAGTTTGTAGATTTGATCAAGGTCTCGAAGAATTGTGCGGCTCTACA
The DNA here is from genome assembly GCA_000404065.3 of Pinus taeda. Classification (NCBI taxonomy): domain Eukaryota; kingdom Viridiplantae; phylum Streptophyta; class Pinopsida; order Pinales; family Pinaceae; genus Pinus; species Pinus taeda. The sequence continues at coordinate 127,228 of APFE030458893.1, forward strand.
ACCCAAACCCTAGTGAGTATTTTTAACGCAATCTGCTATTGTTTTTTAGCTTAAATTTCTATTGGTCTTGTGACCTGTTGGTGAGCTTTGACACAAGCAATCCATGTGAGTTAAGAGGACTATCGGGGCACAATTTTTTATTTGCCGTGTCGAATTGGTAGCGGAAACAGCGTTTTTTTTAGCACAAGAAGTACGCTAAAATAACCGGCATGGCGTTGGTTTTCTGCTTAATCATTCAGTCTGAGCTTTTCTTCAGCGAGAAGCTTCCTTGCGCACGTATCTATGGCCGCATTCTCCTCTGCATTCCGATTCACCACTTCCATTCATAAACTCGTCAATTTATTTGCCGCTCGACGCCCGACGATGTGGACCTATTAGCTTCAAGTTTTCGTCAAATTGCCAGGGTTGTTTATTTTTGTCACAGTTCTGAGCGGTTTCAGCGTGGAACTTTAGTCGAAACGCTTGGTGAGTATCATTTCCCTAATTAATTGTTAGCTGCACAAATTAAGTCAACGTACATTCTCCAGATGGCATAATCGGTGGGGGCCGAGGGCATTTCCTTTGCAACCTTTTCAGAAGTCGGCAATTGGACGTGTATTTTCAGTGTATGCAAATTTATGCAGGCATGATTATTGAGCGTGGGGAACTTTTTGCACCTATCAGATTTTGTCCAGATCAGCCAGCATCTGCATTGAAATCCGTGTCGGACTCCCTTGTTTTCTGTCTTGGGAAACGTGCAGATGGCCTCGCTAACCAACCTGATGTTGGAAGGCAGTCAACGCTTTAATGGAACCAATTATAACATCTGGAAACAGAGAATGTTGACCATTTTTTAATACAAGCGTCTTGACCAGCTCATTTTGGGCAAAGAGCTTAGTCCTGGTACACCTGGTGCAGATCAAGATAAGTTTGATGATGAAAATCAAGAGGTTGTTATGCTTCTCAAACTCTCTGTGACTGATGATCAGCTACCACAGATTCCTTCCAGCAAGACAGCTACCGAAATCTAGCAACATTTGAAGGAATTGCACGACACATCCAACAAGAGCAGAGCTTTCTTTCTAAAGAATCAGTTGTTCTCCATCATGATGGACGAACGTATGTCTTTACAGGAACATCTTAACAAGATTAAAGACATCTGAGATCAGCTTGAAGCCATTGGTCAGACCATGGAGGAAGAAGATATGGTAGTCATCACTCTGAAAAGTCTACCAAAACCTTATGAGCAGTTCATAGAAACACTCAACATTACCTCCACTAATGTTGATCTGAAGTTTCCAGAGTTATGCACCAAACTCCTGCAGCAGAATCGTTGGAAACAGCAGTTTGGTAGTGGTGCTTCATCAGCCTCCTCAGAAAATGCTTTTGTTGCCAAATATCAGTCCTCTCGGTCCTTTCAGAAAAAAGGTTCTTCTCAACCTTCTGATCCTGCTAAGAAGAAAAATGTGCAGTGTAATTACTGTCACAAGTTCGGCCACATGAAGAAAGATTGTCGACGGATGATTGCTTCCGAACAGAAGAAGCAGGGAGGGTCTCATCAAAAAGCGAATGTTGCAGAACATTCCGAGCAGAAGGAATCTGCCTTTTGCGCCTTTAGGGCTAAGAGGTCCTCAAATCATGCCCCATCCTCTGCCTGGTACATTGACTTCGGTGCATCACGTCATTTCTCTCACAGGCGTGACTAGTTTACTGACTTCTCATCTTTCAGTGATTCTGTGGTATTCAGAGGAGGTGAGGAGTACACAGTGTTTGGAAGAGGTATAGTTCAGATCCAGTCTGATGGGCGCACACTCATCTTCCTGAATCTGTATTATGTTCCTGGTATGGAAATTAATCTACTGTCTGTCAGCCAGATTATGAGGAACTCCCCTCAGCTCGATGTGATGTTCAGTGCGCACAAGTGCTCCATTATTGACAGGGAAACTCGTCTTACGATTGTTGTTGGCTTAGAGGATCATGGCCCATACAGGCTTCTTGACACTAGTGATTCTCCAAAAGTGGCTCTAGCAGCTCGTGTTTCTCCCATCAGCACTTTGTGGCATCAAAGATATGGGCATCTAAACATTCAGTATCTCTCTCAGCTATCACAGGAGGGACTTGTGTCAGGGTTACCTGATATTCAGACTCAGCAGTTGGGAGTGTGCGGTGCCTGTCAACCTAGCAAGTAACATCAGTCTTCATTCAAGGATGGAGAATCTTGGCGCACATCTAAGGTACTCCAGTTAATTCATGCTGATATTTGTGGTCCTATGAATACATCTTCAGTTACTGGTTGCAAATATTTTTTGCTTATTGTAGATGATTTCAATAGAAAGATGTGGGTGTACTTTTTAAAACATAAATCTGATGTATTTAGTATCTTTCAGAAGATTAAGTCCTTAGTTGAAAAAGGGTCTAGCTGTAATATCATAACTCTTAGGACAGATAACGGAGGGGGGAATTTTGTTCTTCTGCTTTCTCCAACTTTTGTATACCCATGGCATCAAACGCCAGTTAACTACACCCTACACTCCTCAACAGAACAGTGTTGTCGAACGTCACAACCATACGGTTGTTGAAATGGCTCATTCCATGTTACAACACAGGAGTGTTCCGAACAAATTTTGGGTTGAAGCAGTGTTTACTGATGTCTATCTTCTTAACCGATCACCTACTCAGGCTATTAAGGGGAAGACTCTAGAAGAGGTTTGGTCTGGTTGTAAGCCTAAGATCAGTCACCTCAAAGCGTTTTGCTCGATTGCATATGTTTGGATTCTAGCTGCTAAGCGCTCTAAGTTGGATTCCAAAAGCCAGAAACTCATGATGACAGGGTACAGTGATCACCACAAGGCCTATAGGTTGATAGATTTAGACATTGATCGTCTTATCTTCAATCAAGACGTAGTATTTGATGAAGACAGAGGGTTCTTTCAGTCCCCTCCTTCTGAGCAGTGTTCTGAGGATCAGCCTCACTGTGTTGTTCTTCTGTTAGGTCCACCTAATGGGAGGGATGATGCAACATCAATATTTGATGATGCACTACCTAAGTTTCCTCCGAAAAATAATCCTCCTCTCGCTACTCCTGTTATTCCCGAGCCTCCTCCACCTACTCCAGATATTGGTTCTTCTACTCTCCGGCCTAAATGGTGGGCTAAAACTATTGGTGATCTCCGGGATAATGAGCTCCTTGAAGGTAGAACTTCCAGAAATAAGAGCAAACAACAACCTACAGTAAAATTTGCTCTTATGGCTAACCTACACAGTGTTTTTGAGCCTCGAAACTATTCAGAGGCTAAGGGTATACCTGAGTGGGAACAGGCTATGGAAGCTGAATTCCAAAGTCTTCAGAAGAATCACACTTGGACCCTTTCTGATCTTCCTGCAGGGAAGAAACCCATTAGCTGCAAATGGGTGTATAAAATGAAATACAAAGCTGACAGAACCCTAGACAAGTATAAGGCTCGCCTTGTTGCTCGAGGGTTCTCACAGAAGGAATGCATAGATTATGAGGAGACCTTTGCTCCTATAGCCAAGATGAGTACCATATGGCTCGTCCTTGCCTTAGTAGCTCAGTTCAGTTGGAATGTCCATCAAATGGATGTAAAGAGTGCTTTTCTGAATGGTGACTTACAGGAAGAAGTCTACATGACGCAGCCTCTAGGATTCAAGGTTGTTGGTCAAGAACAGAAAGTCTGTAGATTAGTCAAAGCACTCTATGGTCTGAAACAAGCTCCTCGAGCTTGGTACATGAAAATTGATAAGTACCTCACAGATCATGGCTTTCAGCGGAGTCCATCTGATGCAAACTTGTATATCAAACATACTAGTGATGATATTCTGTTTGTGATTGTCTATGCGCATGACCTTATCATTACTGGCAGTTCAGCACCTTTGATCCATGGGATCAAACAGGATTTGTGCAGCACTTTTGATATGACAGATTTGGGACTTCTTCATTATTGTTTGGGGGTTGAAGTCTAGCAGACTGAGAACAACATCTTTCTCTCTCAGTCCAAGTATGCCAGAAGTCTTGTGGACAGGTTCAGAATGCAGGATTGCAAACCTACCATGACTCCTATGGGACCAAGGCTCAAACTTTCAGCTCAATCATCCTCACCACTTGTGGATGAATTTTTATTCAGGCAATTAGTGGGCAGCCTCATCTACCTTACTGCCACTAGACCTGATATCAGTTTTGCAGTGAGCTACATTTAACTCTTCATGTCAACTCCTAAGGTTGATCATTGGATAGCAGTGAAGCGTGTGCTGCGTTATGTGAGTGGCACTCCGGATTATGGACTTCTGTACACTCAGAGTTCAGATCCTACACTCCGCGGTTACACAGATTCCGACTGGGCAGGTTCGGTTGATGACCATAAATCTACCGCTAGGTACGTGTTTAGTTTGGGATCCGGTGTTGTCACATGGACTAGTAAGAAGCAGTAGGCAGTGGTTCTCTCCTTGACAGAAGCAAAGTATCAGGGAGCAGTTAAGGCATCTTGTGAGGCAGTTTGGCTTTGACGTATGCTTGCGGATATGTATGTTTCCCAGGCAAGTCCTACTTCCTTGTTCTGTGATAATCAGGGAGTGCTCAAACTCGCCAAGAATACAGTTTTTCATGAACGAACAAAGCATGTGGAAACCCATTGTCACTGCATTAGATAGCTTGTTGAAGACGAATCCATTCAGTTGTTGTATGTTCCCACAACGGAGTAGCCAGCAAACATCTTCACCAAGCCCCTTGGTCCTGATAAGTTTGTAAAATTCAGAGGATCTATAGGTGTTGTAAATAGTTTGAGCATTAAGGAAGGGTATTAGAATAATGTTATTTTTGTGTTTAATGCTCATTTATGTAGATAAGATCGTCTGTGATCTTATTAGCAGTTTCTTATTAGAAACTTGTTGTTTCTATTTTCTTAGTAGAAACTTCTTGTTTCTGTAAATACTTATGTATTATTTATTGAGCTTCATTGCTCATTGTAATTCAATTCATTCATTGATTAGAAATAGTGCACTCTATTTCTTTGCCTAATTTTAGAATGCATGCAAGTTACTATTCTTCAAGAATTTGACTTAGAATTTTATTCTTCGTTTGAGCATTCTATTTTGCAAAATAAATCTTGTATTAACAAGATAATTGAAAAGATTTGTTCAAAAAGCAACGTGAAGGGAATAGATCATCATCGCCACTTCCTCAACAACAAGAACTAAGAGAAACTCAGAATGATTAGATGGGTCGAAAAAGCAGGAGTCTTTTAACAAGAGAGCTCCTTGTAGTAGGTGTGGTGGTCATGAAAAAGGAAATGACTATCTTCAGGTGAGGTTACACTTTTGAAGGAGGTTCTTATTCAAGAGTGCTCTACTAGGAGAATTATATTCTTCCTTAACGTCCATACTTATCTATTCTCTCCTTCTATATCGTCCACAAGTTATGAAGGGAAAAGGATCAAGTTTTTTGTGAGTGATTGAGCAATATAGCTTTGTTCCTTACTTCCTTTCCCCCTCATTCTTTTCTTGAGAGCGTGAATTGAGAGCTAGCAGATTGTACCTGTGATAGTTGGAGACTTCTTTGTTGGATTGTGATTGTACCTATTGCATCTAGTTGAGGATGATAGTCCTTGGAGAGTTCTTTATTATCTGAACATGTCAAAGACTTTGTTGCTCCCACAACCTTTGGTAATAACAATAATTAAGCAATTCTTGATTGAAGGTAGATAAACAAGAGACCAATGAGAAGACCTTCTTAAACTTCATTGTAAACTCATCAAGTTGTCCTGCTATTGATGCTATTGTCTACTGCAACTTCCCCTTCCCATTCTCCTGATTTTGTGATGCACAGTGCCCATTCTTGTGGCAACTAAAGAACTTGAGCTTTCTCATGTCCTCCTACTTCCCTGGTTGTGATCATTCATTGTTACCATTGGACCCTTCCATTCGCCCTTCTTGGCCACACTGACCAAGGCTATATTGTCTTCTCCATCTCCCTGCATGTTGGCCTTAGACTCCTCTCAAGACTCTCCTCGAATTCAATCATCCCAAAGCCTATCAACTTTGGGAAGATTTTCCCAAGCACAGACTCCCTTGACAAATGATTATTGTTGCCTCAAAAACTAGCAAGTCTTGTGAGGGGAGCTCACAAGACAAACACTAGACTAAGTGACAACACTATTAGGTGTGGCCCACTGTCACCATAGCCATTACCCCTTGCTCTTTAACGAACTCTCACCACAAGGGAGGCTTCACTCTATTGGGTCACCTAAAGGATATATCTAGTCCAAGGGGTAAAAGGTGACAAAATAGGCCAAGAAGGGATTCTCTTCTTAGGAACAAGGCTTGGTTAGCACAATTAGGGTAATAAGCATTCTCCAAAAGGCCTAGTTAGGGCAAAACGTGACCTAGGGTTAGAGAATAAGCAAGGTCAACGGGCTTATCTAACATCACGAGGCCAAGAAGAGGCTTGAAATGAATAGGTATGATCAATTTAAGCATTCAACAAGCCCCAAGTTGAAGCCTAGGGAAAAGTAGGGCTTATCTAGGGCAAACATTTACCTACGGCAAAGGACGCCAACCCCAAAATGGAGAAATTAGCCATGGGAAGAGATTGATTTTAAGAGAAATACCTCACAACCAAGTGTTGAATGCCTCCATTAGGCAACACCGTCAACCCTAGTTGAAATTGATGCCCTAACCCTAGCTAGCGGCTTTCCTTAAGAGACCAAAATTTAGGTTTGAGGAAGATAAGTGAAGTTTAATGTGAGTTTTGGTGTGATCAACAATGTGACCAAGGCCAATGCCTTAACCTTGGGTGCTTTTTGGGATTCCTAACTTATGAGAAAAAGAGCTAAGCCCTAGCAAGGAATAAAGGAAATACGAAACCCTAGGTTTCCAACCCTAACTATCATTTTTGTGAGGCAACAAAGTCAATGAGGAGAGCTAGTTGAAAGATTCACTCATGGGATCGTCATACAAATGTTATAGTGTGTAATGCATGCAAGTAACAATACTATTGCTACAATTCCATAGAATAATTTTCAACAATAATGAGCACATAGAAACCCTAGATAATTAACCATTCCATGCAATACCTACAAAATGTGTAAATATATCAAATACAAGGAAAACTTACAAGATAGAATGCATGAATCAATCCTTTATTGCCCCAAAATGACATCTCCAATACCAAAGAATAGCTCCATAAGCAAAACCTCTCAATAGATCACATCTCCACAAGATAGAAGGTGAATGCCAATTAGGACGAAATTTCTACGAGGGTAAAAATTGATCGCAAGTGATGATAAAAATTAAATGTGAGTAACCTCTATTTATATGAGGTTCATCTCACCTATTTTAGCCTAATGAAGCCCCTAGAAACAAGTTTAACATTAAATGACCTTGGGTTACAAGCCAACCCATTAGCTAATGATAAAATAAACCAAATTAAACCACATGTGTAACTTGTGGCCTCTCTAAATGTTGATGCCATGCCCAATTAGGGCTAAAAATGTCATGCCAAGGTGCGCTGAGGTGCCAAAATGTGTGTAGTGTTGAAGAAAGTATAGCTAGGTTCGGTAATCATAATGACATGATCTTTGTAAATGATGTAATAAAAGAGAATAAATTTATTTTGTATGCCTTACTGCATGGGTTTCATAAGCAAGAAGTTTCATTAGCTCAAAGACTTCTTCTTGATGTCTTTAGGATTTCTTAATATGTCAAAGAGTCATATCATGTATAAAAAAAACTTTTCATGAGTATATGTAAATGTATACAAGTCTACAAAAGTATGTAGCGGCCTTCCAAAGACCAAGATCAATCCTCTAGTAGTAAGCACAAGAAGACTGCAAGCAAAACGAGAAGGAGATCATCATGTCGGCTTCAAAATTGAATTAAATATATATTTAAATGTCATGTCGGCTCAGAATTAATAGACACCACGTTTCACTCTTCAAGTTGGCTTGCATATGAACATAACCACTATAAATACCCCGTCAAGGTATCCACAAAAGGCAGATCAGATCTTGCATTTTTTCCTCTCTAAAATTTCGTATGGGTATAGGAGTAGATCCGCTCTACAAGAAGTCGTGGTACAGATCTTGGATGGGTACAGGATCTCGGTGACAAGGTGCAAGTCTAATATGTTGATTTGGGGTAGCATCGGATGTGCTCTAGCCACGAAATTTGGTGGAGAGGTTGGGGCACATGAGATCTCCAATACCCCAGAAAGGGTTTGGGCAGATTCTAAACAGATCAGGAGATATTAAAATAATTAATATTTTTAATGGAGTCCCTAAGTCTAAACTTGGGGAAAATAAAATATTAATGTATTAATATGAATCTGTGTTAGAATGGTCCAAAAGGCATGGATCAAGCCAGATCTAATCTTAGCCGTTAATTAAAGACTTAATCTCAGCCGTTGAGATGTCAACAGGAAAAGTATAAGAGGAGGCTTGAGGGTCACTTGGAGAGTACACTAGAGTGATCAGTCATTCTATTCTCTAGAGCGGGTTTTGCGAAGAGAGATAGAATCAGTGATCGGGAGAGCAGCTGAGGGGCATTGAGTACAGAGAAGGCAGAGATTGTGCTGGGAGAACAGCACAGCAGCCAAGGAGAGTGACGCAGAGTCAGCAAGGGCTCACGCAAGGCCACGCAGAGCTAGCCAAGTGTTGCGCAAAGCACCAGAGAGGCCAGCATGTCTAATGCAAAGGCCCAGCATGTCTGTCGCAGGGCCTCCTGTGGCTGACGCGGGCCAAGAAAGGCTAATGCAGGGCCAACATGAGACAGAGAGAGGCTGACGCAGTCCAGATTGGGCAGACGCTGGGGTTGCAGAGCAGTTTTGTGCTAAGGAGCTGCTGGAAGGACTTTCCAAGGTTTCAACCAAGAGATTGCTCTCAAACTGTGAGGTATAGCTGCTAAGGAAATTCTTTGTTAGGTAGGCCAGTTTCGGCACCCAAATTATACTTTAATATTGCTTAATAAGAAAACCCTCAAATAGCTGCAACGGTTTTCCCGAATTGGGTTTTTCCAGGGACATTGGTTGAAAAATAATGGTGTCATGTGGTGTGTTTGTTCTTGTTTCTTTTAGTTGTTGATCTGTAATATGTTGAGCATGCACTAGTGTTTATTTTCAGTATTTACTTTGTAAATAACTTGGTAAAGAAAAATACCAAGTATGTAGGAATAAACCAGAAAAAGTACATGAAGTATCTCTAAACTAAGTAAAATTACAAACTTCAACATGGTATCAGAGTGTGATTGATCACAGGAGGACTAAAAGACATCAGCCGAGCGATGCAATAGCAGCAGAAAACAGTTGTCCCAAGGTGACAGGCGTTGTTTCTAGCAACGCAGAAGCCAAGTGTGATGCAGAGCCAGCCAGAGCCACGCAAAAGAAGTCGGGAGCTGCGCAGAGCCTTAGAGAGGCCAACGTTGCTAACGCAGAGGGCCAGAGGGCTGGCGCAGGGCATCCCAGGGCCGATGTAGACCCATCTAGGGTGACGCAGAGCCAGCGTGAGGCAAAGAAGGGTTGACGCAGTTCACAAAGAGGCAATTGCTGGAGTATAGAAGGCTGCAAAAATATTGCAAAGTGGAGCTAGTGAGGTACAGTAGTCCGAACAGTATCTGACAGAGCAGGGCCAGAGGAGTTGTTACCGAGGGTTTCTAGCCGAGGAACCTGGATCAGCGGTACAGTTGCACAAGATGATCAAAGTAAGGGGCATCTCGACAAGCGGCAGAAGGATTTCCAAGAGGGAAATCAGGGTCAGAGGGAGTCCAAAAGAGAACTTCCAAACGTGAAGTAGAGACTTAGAGGAGTCGAACAGAGAACTTCCAGGAGGGAAGTAGAGGAGCGTCATGGCACTACACAAGGTAAGAGACCATGATAGACTGGACGGAACATCGAACTTCTCAGTCTGTAAGGCCAGAATCTTATCAGTGCTTGACAGGAATTGTGTCAAGAACTTCACCTTAAAGGTGATGGCTATCCCAGTCGACGCTACTGATAATGACAAGTACGAAGAGGCGATGGCGAGGGCCAAGTGCATTATCCTTGATGGGGTCAAGGACCATGTGGTACCACATATAGCCGAGAAGGAAACGGCAGTTGAGATGTGGGAGGCTCTCAAGAACCTGTACTAGCATATTTCTGTGCAAAGAAGAATGTTTCTTGAGAACTAGATGAGGTCGTATCAAATGAAGAAGGGTCAATCGATTGACACCTTCCTCGGAGGACTAAATGAGAACCAAGACCAATTGACTGCTATAGGAGCGACACTGGATAGGAATTTATGGTGAGGATAGCCTTGAATGTTGTCTCAGAAGACTAGGAAGTGCTTGTACAGAGTATCCTGGGCAGAGGGACTCTACCACCTTGGGACGAGATGTGGGCAACTCTTCACCAGGAAGAGATCAGACGGCAGTCGAAGACAGGTAGTGGTAGCAAAGGGATCAAGGTTAAGCAGGAGGAGGAGGATATGGACCTAGCATCTGACGGAAAGCAAGAGAAGCGGAAGAAGAAAGATCTCTCCAAGATCAAGTGCTTCCACTGTGGGGAGATGGGTCATTATGTGACCTAGTGCCAAAGGAAGAAGAGTAAGGGAAAGTCTTCCGAGACTAAGGCAGCGCCAGCACGGGAAGAGAAGGAAATTTTGACAGACGATGATTGTGCCATGAGTGCACACATGCCACCTGAGCGGAAGTGGGGAGACATCAAGCTGTAGTCAGATGGACTACAGGGGATGACGGGCAGGATCCTCGAGGTACCCAGCCTCTTGGATTAGACCTTGCTAAGGGAGTCTCGACAAGGAGTAGCAGGACTGGCTGAGTAGAGACGGATGCGGATGGAGCGGCAAAAATAATAAATTATTGGCTGAGTGGGTCTTGGTGATAATGATAGTGAAGCCCTCACATATATATCTCTGTAGTCTCCGCACAATGGGAAGGAGCATTAATGACTGTGACTATCACAGTCTCGGCATTCATTCCATATGCAGTCACCTACTTGATGATCACTACCTCAAACATAGTCACAATCTAGACATCGTTGTGAGAAGGGTCATAGTGATACAATCTTGGCATAGCTACAACAAACTTCGATGAAAGTGCAAACTAAGTCCTAGTCTCAAGTAAGAAGGATCTCAATGATACTCTATTTCGGCATAATCATCACTGTCTCACAATCTTAATGAAGAGGATCCTGGTGATCAACCTGTCTCGGCATACCTTCTAGGGCAGTCATGATCCCAATTGTAACCATAATCTTGATGGTGGTCTAAAGAGGATCTCGATGCAGTACATAGATCATCTCAATGGTGATTTCAAGGAAACAGTCATGGTGCAAAGATCATTTCAGTAAAGATCCTAAGGAGCAGTCATGGTGCAGCAATGATGCTCTCAATGAAGGCAGAAATAATGAAGATCTCAGCAGTGCAGCAAAGGTGATGATCTCTACAATGACGAAGAAGAGGATTGATGTCTTGGTCTTGGAGTGGCTGAATAGGTCAAGGGTCATGGTCTTGGTATTCGTCAAACTTATCATCCATGAAAAGGGTAAAGCTTGCCTCAACTTCACTTGCCAAAGTGTTATCTTCAACTTGATCCTCACCATGCTCCCTTATTGGATCATCTTCAAGGTCACATTCAATGTGTGCATTTTGATGATCCAGAAAGGACTCTTCCTTTTGATCATGCCATTCTTCTTCATCACAACCCTGATTTCCCTCCTCAATAGAATGATCAGGATTTTCTTCAATATGATCTACTTGATAATTAGGATAATGTTCTCTCTTGGAGTGGCAATGTTGATGGGAATAGAGAAGCAAGGATTTTGCTTATCTAAGTGCTAAAACTAGCAAAAGAACCCAAAAGACTACCGCTTTAGCAAAATAATAATTTATTTAACTATCTCCTAATGTTAGACTTAGGAAAAAATAAAAAATCCTAAGTTAATTTGTGATTTAATCTCAACCATTGGTCATGAATTAATCTCAATTGTTGAGAAGAAGATTAGGGTTGAGGTCAAAATTATAAGAGGAGATAGAACTAGTTGGTGGCAAGTAAATTGAGCACAAGCAGGTGTGAGGGATTAGTGAAAGACGAGTCGAGGTTTTTAGTTGTTCGTAGTGACAACATCCAAGCAAAAGAAATCAAGTGAGGGTTGAGTTCCTATAGCCCCAACACAGTTTATCCATTCACATGTGCACGCGAGAGTGTAGGATTACGCTTGCACGTGTGTGCAAAAAAATAGATCTTCACAAAGGTTTTACAGATCCAATGCATAAGGGGATCGATTTATTTGGAGGTCAATCAAATGGTTTCCAGTGATAAAAGGGAAGTTTCTCCCTTGTTGTATTTCTCAGAAGAAAATCCTTTGTTGAAGAAAATAATAAAAACACACAGCGTTGTAGGTTTTCCTCGGAGTTGGAATTTCTTGGGTATATCTTGTGTTCTATGTGTTGATGTGTTTGTTTTCTGATTTATTTTTCGCTATGCTTGTTAAGTTAGAAAACTCAATGTATTTGTGATTTAAGTTTCCAAAATACTAGTTCTTTGTGTTTCTGGGTTTTTTGCACTTAGAAATTGCAAATTAGTTTGTCGGGTTTAAAGGAAATCTAGCATGTTATCAGAGTTTAGTTTTTTATTGAAGAACAAGCACAGATATTATCTTTTGGAGCAATGCGATTTGTATTCAACAATTCCATTTTGGCAATGCGATTTGTATTCAAATGCCCTAGATTCTTCAACGTGTAGATGCCTAAATGATGCAAAATTTGAGGGATGGCCCTCAAATCTACCTCAATATCTCCTCTAGGGTCCTAAGTGTTAGCTAGGGTTCCATCAAGTGGTCTCCATGGGTCTCCAACAATCAAAAAGGCCTCCTCCTCGTTAGCATTAGGGCTTCTTCTAGTGCAACAAGCCCTCCCTAGTCTCTCAATGGGAGACCATCCTCATCTAGGCTTTGAATCAACTCCTGCCCATCAAGTTGTGTCAAGGCCAACCTAGAGGCATACCGGGTCAAGTGGTGTCATCATGAAGAACCCTTAAAGCAAGGTCAAAGTTTACCAACGTCCTACGTCCTGGAGGTACTTTGGCACATATGTCATCAGCTAACAATTTTATGAGTCTCCAATCTCTCAATGTTGCACTTGCTTAGGTCATGTACTTCTCTAAAAGGATTGGGTACCTGTGGAGTAGGTGCCCTCAAGGCCTGGGTTGCAGTGAACCACCCGGCAAAAACAACAAGGATTTTAGCAAAGACAACTAGCCATTAAAGACTAAGATCAATAATGCATCTAAGTGAACCAAACTTGAATGTTGAGGGCATATTAATACTTCAAACAAAGATAACCTTCCAAAAGCAGGACCGAGTCCTTGCAAAGGTTTTTTCTCCCTTGCTAAGGGTGGCTAATGGTCAACCCTATTAGGTGCTTCTAGCCCCCAAGGGGAGGTGATATTTCCTTGGTCCATCGCTTAGTGTATAATAAAGTGGTAATGGAGGGAGGAAGGCTTCATGGTCAAGTGCCATGGTCAAAGGGACCAGCGGATGTGGATGTCCACATCCTGAGTGTATGGATATAAGAAGGGAGCATTCATGAATGCATGAGTTACCTGCTCGACCTGATTTTTCCACCCCTCTTTGTGCGCCTTTTACTTCTTCTTGATTAGTCCTTGTATTCCCACATATAGCTCAAGGGTTAAACCTCGTTTTTAATGTAGTGGTTTTATTACCCCTTAAGATGAGTCAGTTCATCACTCATCGGAGTTGGGAAATGCAAGGGTTCCTTCTTTTGATGTAATGGAGCATTCATATGCTCAGGAACCGGGTGATGGCCAGAAAAAGTAGGAGCAACTCATGTTAGGCTTCTCTTCCCACATGCTAATCTTTATGCCCCGACCATCTTTAGCATTTTGATTTTTTTTATTTGTTTTACTATGGCCATGATATGCTTTTTCTTTTCTTTTAGCAACCTCAAACTCCTAGGGCAAAGCTTATAGGTCCTGTTCAAGGTATGTCAACATATGAGTGCCAAATCCCTAAGAACTAATGACAAGTACTCAAAGAATTGAGGTGAAATATAGCACTTGTAATATGGCATGGAATGTGTTAAGTATGAGGGGAGAATGGAACAAGCTACCTCAATCATGGTTTTCCAAGTAGTGCCCCTCCCATAACCCAAAAGGCCTTAAGGGAGATCCCACTAGACTAGGGTTAAAGATTAACCCCCTTGGTAAAGTGAGAGAACAAAATTACAGTCAAGGCCTATTAATCTTCTAGATCACCCTGTTATTCATACTAAATGCCCAAAACAAACATGTATAAGCACCAAATTGCAGAATCATTAAAGTACCGTTTGAATAGAAACCCACCTTCATCCAAGTGTTAATGCCAGATGGTGAGAGGCACAAGGTTGATGCAAATGGCAGAGGCACGTGGCATATCATCATCTAATGGTAGTTGGAAGGGACTACTAGTTATCTGGTTATTCAATTCCTTGTCAAATGTAGGAGAAAATTTTCATTCTATGGGGTTACCCATTTTGGTGGTTAACATGTAGCTCTAGCTCAAGTACATGAGTTCACTGTAGGGTGCATGATCCATATGCTCAAACAAGGAGTTCACGAGAAATCCAGCAATCCCTAGGCTCGTAGACATGTAACCTGCACATCCAAGTCAACTTGTTTAGGAGCATGTGCACTAGGTGTAGGGTATCACCTATGTTTAATTTGAGAATAAAAATCTGTATAAAAAATAAAATCTATCTAAATGCAATCTAATCTATGATGGAACATAATATGAGAATGTAAATTGTTAGAATGCTCACACAATATGAAATGCAACTATCTACTCTAATCTACGCTAGCATATGATACATGACCTAAGTATCATCATATAAGTTATAACCAATGTGCCAACATATCATTAGATCAACATCATACCTCCTGCGTGTTGAAAAATGTGTAACTAGGTTCGGTCTTCATAAAGATGAAATGTATTTTTTATTCATATAAAGTGTAAAATGAAAGAAAATTATTATTATTATTTTTGGACCATGGGTTTCATGCTCAAGGTCTTTTATTTTATAGGTCAAACACCCATTGAGTGCTTCTAGGGCTTTTCCTAGATCAAGAAGACAAAAGAGTCATTGTCATAAGTTGAAGACCCCATTGGGCACATTGTCACTTGTAAAGCAAATTATTTGTCTTAAAAAGTGTCCAAATGCCCTCCAAGACCAATTCGGCCTAGTAGTTGGCAAGTGGGCCTAAAAGGAAGAGAAACATCCACCTTGAAGAGCTTATATATAGGAGGGAACTCGTCCTCCTTGAGACGCATTCACTCATCTCTCATTCTAGCAAAGAAGAGGGAAGAAGAAGGCAGTGAAGAAGGGGACGAAGAAGATATTTGTTTGGGCTATTTCTCTCTCACACGTGCTAAGGAGAACTAGGGTTTCCGCAGCAGATCTAAGGTTTTTATCTACAAGTTCGATCCTGGAGAAAAGAAGGCAAGTAGGTCAAGCGAAGGTCACCAAGGGTCATCCTCAAGCTCCAGAACTGAGGGAAAGGCAAGGGAAGGTCAAAGGAAGGCTCAGAAGGCAGAACAAATCTCACACGTGTGGTAGCAACAACTGTTGGGGGGGGGATTTCAAATTTGTAGTGGAGGCCGAAATTCTACAGCTAGAGGTTGAAGAAGTGTTATTGGAAGAGATTTGACTAGGTTGACTAGATCAAGGTTAGCACATCATCTGGAGAGGTTGGTCTTGGTCTTGGAGGGTTCTGAAGTCAATCTTAAGTTATTGGAATTCGTTAATTGAGGAATCTATAAGACAGAGGAGATTTGCGAGTTTTCCTCTGAACTGGAGAGGTTTTGGCCCTGGTTTGCATCCTATACTATGTGTTCTTGTTATTCTTGTTTTTGGTAGTTGTTTGATGATACACACATATAATAACAAGTAACAAAGCTAATAAGTAAAAGGACCTCGCAAGTAGTTATCAAGTAAAGAGAAATCACTATAATCAATGTCCTATAGATTTCTCAACGCTGCCCCTATGGATAATCATGGGATCAAACAAGTAACACAATCATCATAATACTCACATGTCGGACCATCAATGTAAGAGGTGGGAAAATAATTAAACCATGGATCAATTCTACTATCATGAGACGAGGTAGGGGATGAAAAAGGGGAATCCAAACTTTGCTTACCCCTACCAAACCTTTCTTGCAACCTCAATATGGAGTAATTGATGATCAATTTCAAGAACTTTTGCCTAATAGCTATCTCACGCATAGAAGTCTCATTGATGTCCTTACGGATATGCTGGGAGTAGTATGATGAAGAAGATGGTTGGCAAACAAGATCTCGACAATTAGGCTGCTCATCACAACAATCAAAATCAAAAGGGTCAACCAACGTAGCTCATCATGTTCAAAATTTATGTGATCTGAATGTGATTGAAGGATGACAACAGGAAGATCTAAGGATGGCTCAAATACATCAACAATCATATCTTCCTGATTATATGAAGTGTAAAGGAGGACAAGGTCGTTGTTAACATCATCATTAGTATCATAAATTGGATCCTTGTCAAAATGATGGCTACTCATATCCCACTTCCCTTCTTCAATATGCATAAAATGATAAAATCACAAACATTGATTTCTAGGGCATTCATAGAAACACCCTTTTCAAGGTCTTCGAAAAGTGCATCATCAAACTTATCATCCATGAAAAGGGTAAAGCTTGCCTCAACTTCACTTGCCAAAGTGTTATCTTCAACTTGATCCTCACCATGCTCCCTTATTGGATCATCTTCAAGGTCACATTCAATGTGTGCATTTTGATGATCCAGAAAGGACTCTTCCTTTTGATCATGCCATTCTTCTTCATCACAACCCTGATTTCCCTCCTCAATAGAATGATCAGGATTTTCTTCAATATGATCTACTTGATAATTAGGATAATGTTCTCTCTTGGAGTGGCGATGTTGATGGGAATAGAGAAGCAAGGATTTTGCTTATCTAAGTGCTAAAACTAGCAAAAGAACCCAAAAGACTACCGCTTTAGCAAAATAATAATTTATTTAACTATCTCCTAATGTTAGACTTAGGAAAAAATAAAAAATCCTAAGTTAATTTGTGATTTAATCTCAACCATTGGTCATGAATTAATCTCAATTGTTGAGAAGAAGATTAGGGTTGAGGTCAAAATTATAAGAGGAGATAGAACTAGTTGGTGGCAAGTAAATTGAGCACAAGCAGGTGTGAGGGATTAGTGAAAGACGAGTCGAGGTTTTTAGTTGTTCGTAGTGACACAACATCCAAGCAAAAGAAATCAAGTGAGGGTTGAGTTCCTATAGCCCCAACACAGTTTATCCATTCACATGTGCACGCGAGAGTGTAGGATTACGCTCGCACGTGTGTGCAAAAAAATAGATCTTCACAAAGGTTTTACAGATCCAATGCATAAGAAGGGGATCGATTTATTTGGAGGGCAATCAAATGGTTTCCAGTGATAAAAGGGAAGTTTCTCCCTTGTTGTATTTCTCAGAAGAAAATCCTTTGTTGAAGAAAATAATAAAAACACACAGTGTTGTAGGTTTTCCTCGGAGTTGGAATTTCTTGGGTATATCTTGTGTTCTATGTGTTGATGTGTTTGTTTTCTGATTTATTTTTCGCTATGCTTGTTAAGTTAGAAAACTCAATGTATTTGTGATTTAAGTTTCCAAAATACTAGTTCTTTGTGTTTCTGGGTTTTTTGCACTTAGAAATTGCAAATTAGTTTGTCGGGTTTAAAGGAAATCTAGCATGTTATCAGAGTTTAGTTTTTTATTGAAGAACAAGCACAGATATTATCTTTTGGAGCAATGCGATTTGTATTCAACAATTCCATTTTGGCAATATGGCATATCAGGGTCTCAGATTTGAAGACAGATTAGACGGTGCATCCAACTTCTATTCATGGCATGAAAGGATAGTAACAGTTCTGGAGGAACAGTGGGTTTGGAATTTTTTTGAAAATTTCCCAATCGCACCCACAGATCCTTAGTAGTCGGCTCAGCATAATAAAATGGATGCCAAGGCAAGAAGGATTATTCTAGAAGGAGTCAAAGACCACATTATCCCTCACCTGACTAGGGAAGAAAAGCCAAATAAATGTGGACTGGCATCATTGTTCTCTATTGAGGTTCAAACGAGGCTAGAAAGTTGGTTTTGAAAGACAAGCTCAAGATCATTAAAATGACCAAGTCAAATTTTGTGGTTTCCTACCTCACCAAGTTTTCCAAAGTAAAGGAAGAGTTGGTTGGTGTGGGTTGTGAAAATTCGGAAACCCTGAATCCTACTACAGCAACTGATTAAGTTTCTTCTATTTGTTAAATAACTTTAACAAATTATTTATGGTTTCCTACGGCAAATATCGAAACATATACACTGCAGCCTTCACAAAATAAACATTGCAGGAGAAATAAAAACACTAGAAGAATAGATGCACGCACTCAATAATACACCATTATTGTTGGACCAATGTCCCTACAAAAACCCAACTTGGGAAAACCGATGCAGCAGCTAAGGGTTTTATTATTATGCAGTAGTAAATCTGAGTACAAATCTATGGATGCTCAAACCTAGCAATCCATGCAGAGAAATGACTGACGAGAGATCAAGTGAGAAAAATCTCACTCCCACCGATGATAGACACTGACCTTGGCTCAAGATGAGTTGCTCCTTGTTGCCTTTGCGCAGTCCCTGCGTCAGCCTATGCAATTCTGCATCACACAACTTGGACCAGCGTCTCTCTTGCCAACTGATCAGCTGTTATCTGGAAAATTGATCCTCGTAGGCTTCGGGCTCCCACTCCAACGTCTGGCACTGGATTTCGACTTCTCCCTAGCAAAATACGAAACTACCTCTGAAGCACTACATTGCCTCTCTGAGATGCAATCACCGGACTGGAAAATTCTCCTTTCGGCCTTACTATCCCTGCCACTCTCTTACTACTTCGACTTCACAGAATCACTTGCGGCAACTGACTGCTGCTACTCTGGAGATCAATTTCCCAGCAAATCGAATTCCTTGCTCCTCAAGTGTGTTCTCCAACCCCCATCGAATTTCTTCTTATAATCTTTCGTTGAGGCTTCAACGGCCAAGATTGAAACATAATCGATGGCTAGATTAACTAGAAATCGATCCAAGTCTTATTCTAGAAGATTCTCTCCATGATTTCATTAATACCCTTTAATTAATCAGTTTTCCTAAGTTTAGACTTAGGTACCATTAAAAAAAGATTAATTATTTTAATTAAGTCGTCTCTAAAAGGAATTTCTAGAAACTATTTATAGGTTTTGGAGAATACATGTATTCTAGCCTCTCCACAAAGTTTCGTGGATAGAACACATCCGATGCTACAAAAACTAAATGGGTGAGACAACTCCAAATAGGGATCTCATGAATTTTGTTATGTTCAATTTCACCAAGTCATGGAAAGCCTTCACGAGTTCCATATGTGCTCAAGAAAACTTTCTAGAATCCAAATTAGGATCAATTGTGGGCTAACTGTGTCCAAGAGGAGATTCGTAGACAAGCTCAAGCTGGATCTCATGTTAAAAGAGGGGAAGATGGAGAAAATTTCGCTCTAGCCAACAAAGGGACCACATCCAAGGGTAAAAAGAGCAGTGGTGATGGGGGATCGAGTTCTAAGGGAGAGAAGAAGAGAAAGGATCTCAGCAAGATCAAGTATTTCTCATGCCACTAGTTTGGGCATTATGCTACTAAATGCCCCAACATGAAGAAAGGGTCCAAGAAGGACCAAGTAGCAGCCTCTGCAGAAATCGATGGATTTTCATCCAATTGTGAGGAGTTTTCACTCAATGTTTGCATGGCAAGCTCAATGGCTACCAATTTATGATATGTCGAAAACAGCACATCCTATCATATGACAGGAAACAATAAGTATTTCAGTAAGTTGTCAAAGAAGGACAAAAGTTTGATATCGAGATGGGAAACAATGGAAAGTACCATGTCGAGGGTATGGTACAGTTCGTTTTGAGAGGGAGTCTGGAAACCCTTTATATCTCAGAGATGTTCTTTACGTATCGGGGCTCACAAAGAACCTAATTTCAGTTTCAACATTGGAAGATAAGGGGTATGAGGTGACCTTTAGACAGGGTAGGGCTTTTAAAAAACCCTCAGACTCCAAGGTGTCGAAGCAAAGCCTTACAAATTACAGTTTGTGATAGCTAGAACACTGACTAACAAAGTAGGTCGTGACTCCGGCAGCGATCTTCGGGGGTTATGGCATAGGCCCATGGGACATCTTCACCATGGAGCACTAAAGATTCTCAAGCAAATAGTGACAGGGCTACCTCAATGCAACATGGATCGACATGAGGTGTGCAAGGGTTGCACACTTGGAAAATGCCAAGTCCTCTTTTCCTAGTAGAGATAACAGGGCCAAGGGTATCTTGGACCTTGTCCATTCTTATGTATGTGGTCCTTTCTCTACAGTATCCCTTGGTGGGTACAAGTACTATGTCACCTTCATAGATGATCACTCAAGGAAGACTTGGATATTTTTCATGAAGAAGAAGGATGAGGCCTTCTCAGAGTTTCTAGAGTTTAAGGCCTTGGTTGACAACTAGACTGGCAAGAAGATCAAGGCACTAAAGTTTGATAACGGTGGGGAGTATACCTCAAACACATTTAAGGAGTTGTGTGCCAAGGAGGGCATCAGGAGGGAGTTGACCACACTATATAATCCTCAATAGAATTGGGTGGCAAAGTGCAAGAACAAGGCCATAGTTGGAGCAATCAAAGTCATGTTCCATGACAAAGGGTTGCCCAAGTTTCTTTGGGCTTGAGGCATGAAATACAATGGTTTTCTTGCAGAGCCAAAGCCCACAAAGAGTGTTGGGACGAGTTACACTAAAGGAGGCAGTTAAAGGGAAGAAACTAGATGTGTCTCATTTTCACATATTTCGTAGCCTTGTGTACTGCCATGTACCAGCGGAGAAAAGGAAGAAGTTGGAGCCCAGAGCAGAGAAGGGCATCTTCGACGACTACAATGAGACATCCAAGGTGTACAAGGTGTATATTCTTGTTGAATTTTCTAAGTCTATCCGTTAGAAAATTAATTTGTATTCTATTGGTTTATTTCTTCTACTTGTTTAAATTCGAACAAGTTATTTAATATAGTTAAATACCGAAATAAACACAATACAGTCACAACATCTACAGATCAACAACTAAAAGAAAACAAGCACACAAGTGACACCATTATTTTTGGACAAATGTCCCTGGAAAAACCCAACGCGAGAAAACCGATGCAGCTATCCAGAGGGCTATATTATTATGCAGTCTTTTTTAGTACAACTAGGTGCCTAACCGGCTCACCCGACAGAGAAAAATATAAGGCAACAATATCTCTATATTCGGAAACAAGTATTCAAAAAACTTGTCCCACAAAACCATCTCCGACACAACTGAAGCTCAGCGTTGGCCCTTTTGGCCTCTACGTCAGCCTCTTGTTGACTTGCCTTAGCCCCAGGACCCTTTACATCAGCCCTCTGAGTCACTGCGTAGCCTCTGCAACCCTCTGTGTCACTCCAGGAGCCTTTGCAGGGATGACGCAATCCCTCTGGCCTCTGCGTTGTCTCTGTTGGGTTCTGCACAACCCAGACTGGTTGTTGCTCTCGCTCTCTCTCTCTCCTCTTTTGCACTGGTCTCTTAGTACTATCTCTACCTCTCTGCCTCATACTCACTGCCCCTCGCTGCTGATCACTAATTCAACTTTTCTTAGCAACCCCGCTCTAGCAAAATGAATGATTGATCACTCTGGTGTGTTCTCCAATTGACCCTCAAGCCTCTTCTTATACTTTTCTCGTTGGTCCTTCAACGGCCGAGATTAAATCTCTAATCAATGGCTGAGAATAGATTTGGCTTGATCCATGACTTTTGGAACCTTCTAACCCAGTTTTATATTTATATCCATTAATATTTTATTTTTTCTAAGTTTAGACTTAGAAACTCCATTAAAAATATTAATTATTTTAATCTCCCAAACTAGGTACAATCTGTCCAAACCATTTCTGGGTCTTGGAGATCTCATGTGCTTTAGTCTCTCCACCAATTTTCATGGCTAGAGCACATCCGATGCTACCCCAAATCAACACTCCCTCTTAGCGAGGACTATGCTCTAGTAATACTCCTCATTGAGCATCACTTTGATTATCTAGCACCGATACCTGTGTTGATGCTAGGCCTCCCCACCCAACATCCTTTGCACTGCTGCATCCTGCACTGCTAGCCATGGCTCTGCCACTGCCACTGTTGCATCCGTACGACAGCTCCCTCTGCATCCGTGCTGCTGCTTGTCCATCCTCCCAACACTGCATCTGCACTACATCCCCTTCTCATCATGTTGCATTGTGCTACTGCTAACTGCTACTACACTGCAACTCAATTATTGAGAAGTAAGTAATTGATCCACCCAACTTCTGACATCCCTGTCAAGCTAGAAACACTCCCAATGCTGAAGCTCCCTTTGTCACTCACAAGTTCACCTTATACTGACCTCTACGCTACTGCAACAACTCCCTGCATCTCGCACCGTTGCACACCTCTCTGTGTCATCCTGCACTGTTGCAACACTCCCATACCTCTCGCACTGTTGCAACCTACTAGCCTCGCACCGCCCGAGGACTCCTGCACTATAGCACTCTCTGTCGCTTCATCTGCATCCGTCTCTACCTACATCCGCCAATCCTGCTACTCCTCTTTGGGGCTCCCATAGCAAGGTATAATCCAAGAGGTTGGGTACCTCAAGCATCCTACCCCTCATCGCTTGTAGTTCTCCTGACTACAGCTCGATGTCTCCCCACTTCTTCTCAAGTGGCACATGAGCACTCATGGCACAATCTTCATCCTCCTTGACTTCTTTCTCTGCCCTCATTGGTGTTGCCTTTGAGTCAGAAGCCTCTCCCTTACTCTTTTTCCTCAGACACTGATTTGCATAGTGACTCAGTTCCTCACAATGGAAGCACTTGACCTTGGAGAGGTCCTTCTTCTTCCTCTTCTCCTGCTTTCCCGCAGATGCTAGAGTCGCATCCTCTTCCCCTTCTTCTTGACCTTGACCCCTTTGTCACTACTTCCCACCTTGGTCAGTCACCTAATCTGTTCTTGACAAAGAACCGCCCACAGTTCTTCCCAATCTGGAAGAGTCGTCCTGCCCAGTATGCTATAGACAAATGTCTCCCAATCCTCAGAGACTGCATTGAATGCGGTCCTTTACCATCAACTATTGATCCGACGTGGCCCCTATGGAAGTCAGTTGATCACGGATCTCCTTTAACCGACCGAGGAAGACATCTATCTGCTCTCACTTCTGCATCTGGTATGACCTTAGTTGATTCTCTAGGAGCATCTTCCTCTGCACGGAAGTATGCTGGTACAATGTCTTCAAAGTGTCTCACATCTCCTTTGTCGTTTCCTTCTCGGCAATATGTGGGACCACATGATCCTTGACCCCATCAAGGATGATACACTTTGCCTTAGCCATTACCTCCTCATTGATTTCATTAGCTACCGGGTCAACTGGGATAGCCATCACTCTCAAGGTTAAGCGCTTGATATGATGTCTGTCTAGAATGGACAAGATCTTGGCCTTCAAGACCACAAAGTTGTACGCTCCATCCAGCCTGTCCTGATCTTTCATCCCATTCACAGTCATCTCGTTGCTCTTTTGTCGACTCCTGCGAGTCTCTCTACTTCCCGCCTGGAAGTTCTCGGTTCGCCTCCTGCTAAGTCTCTCTACTTCCTGTCTGGAAGTTCTCTTCTGGACTCCCTCTGAGTCCCGATTTCCCTCCTGGAAATCCTTCTGCCAACTGTCAAGTTGTTCCTCTCCGATCGTTTGTGCAACTGCAACACTTATCCGAATTCATTAGCTAAAAACCTGTCTTGGCAACAACTCCCTCTACCTTGGTCTTTCCCTGTTAAGTATTGTTCTAACCACAGTACCCCACCAGCTTCGCTCTCGCAAACTACCCACAGCTTCCTTCACCCCAAAAACTGAAGGATTGAGCCTCTTGGCTCTGCACAATCCCAGCGCTGGCAAAACAGCTCCTTCAGCCAACTGCGTCAGCCCTCCTGGCCTCTGCACGAGCCTCTCTATGCCCTCCTTAGCCCCTGCGCTAGCCTCTCTCTGGCCCAGACTGATGACGTAGTCCCTCTGCGTCAACCCTCCCTCTCTCGCTTCTGCAAGGATCAGCTACTGTCACTCAGGACAGTTGATTCTGCTGCAAATGCTCTGCTCAGTTGATGCCTTCAGCTCTCCTGTGATCTGCAAACACGCTATGATACCATGTTGAATTTTCTAAGTCTATCCATTAGAAAATTAATCTATATTATGCTGGTTTATTTCTTCTACTTATTTAAATTCGAACAAGGTATTTAATACAGATAAATACCAAAACAAACACAATACAGTCACAACATCTACAGATCAACAACGGAAAGAAAGCAAGCACACAAGTGACACCGTTATTTTTGGACGAATGTCCCCAGAAAAACCCAATGCGAGAAAACTGGTGCAGTTATTTAGCGGGTTATATTATTATGCAGTCTTTCTGCGTACATCTAGGTGCCTAACCGTCTCACCCGACAAAGAAAAATTCACGGCAGCAATACCTCTATATTCGGAAACGGGTATTCAGAAAACCTATCCCACGAAACCTTCTTCGACACAACTGAAGCTCAGCGCTGGCCCATCTGGCCTCTGCGTCAGC
Organism: Pinus taeda; assembly: GCA_000404065.3. NCBI lineage: Eukaryota > Viridiplantae > Streptophyta > Pinopsida > Pinales > Pinaceae > Pinus > Pinus taeda. The sequence goes on from APFE030458893.1 coordinate 151,975, forward strand.
CCCAGGACCCTCTACGTCAACCCTCTGAGGCACTGCGCAGCCTCTGGGACCCTCTGCATCACTCCAGTAGCCTCTGCGTGGATGACACAGTCCCTTTGGCCTTTGCGTTGTCTCTATTGGGCTCTGTGTAGCCTAGACTGGCTATTGCTCTCGCTCTCTGTCTTATTTTGCACTGGTCTCTCAGTATTGTCTCTGCCTCTCTGCCTCGTACTCACGACCCCTCGCTGTTGATCATTGATTCAACTTTGCTTAGCAACCCCACTCTAGCAAAATGAATCACTGAACACTCTAGTGTGTTCTCCAACTAACCCTCAAGCCTCTTCTTAAATTTTTCTTGTTGGTCCTTCAACGGCCGAGATTAAATCTCTAATCAACGGCTAAGATTAGATTTGGCTTGATCCATGACTTTTGGAACCTTCTAACCCAATTTTATATCAATACCCATTAATATTTTATTTTTCCTAAATTTAGACTTAAGAACTCCATTAAAAATATTAATTATTTTAGTATCTCCCAAACCGGGTACAATCTGTCCAAACCATTTCTGGGTCTTGGAGATCTCATGTGCTTTAGCCTTTCCACCAATTTTCATGGCTAGAGCACATCTGATGCTACCCCAAATCAACAATTCTAACACACAACAAAATAGTCATCATGAGAGATGTAAAGTTTGAGTCGGATAGGACTTTGAAAAAGTCAGAGTGTGAGCAAACTATAGTGCAATACGAGGAGCAGGAGGCTTATCCAGTACCTCAAACCACAGTTGTGCGTGGGTAGGATGAGGACAAGAAGGACACACAGTTGCAGAAGCAAGTAGAGTCCACTCAGGGAATGACTCACAGTGTTGGGAAAAGGAGAGCAAGATGGGAAGATTAGTTGATCTAGGAGGTGCGAGATCAAGTTGGTGCTCCTACTACATTAGTTCGACAAAGCATACAACTAGAGAGGTACACAAAATATATGGCACTTAGGGCAGAGTTGTTGAAGGTCGAGCCTTCCAACTATCAGGAGGTAGCCACTCAACAGGTATGGAGAGATGCTATGGTGGAGGAGCATGCCTTTATCATTAAGAATAATGTCTGGTAATGGTGTCAAGGTTAGAGGGAAAATTTGTTACAGGATCTCATTGGATTTACAAGATCAAGCATGAAGCTGATGGGACTATCAAGAAGTACAAGGGAAGATTCGTGGCAAAGGGGTTCTCACAGATAGAGGGAGTTGACTATGACGAGACCTTTGCCCTAGTTGTCAGGTATTGGTCTATCAGGGCAGTTGCAGCTATTGCAACACAGATGAGAGGAAGATCCACCAGAGGGACGTTAAGACAACCTTCCTCAATGGAGTTGTTGAGGAGGAGATTTACATTATGCAGCAAGATGGATTTGAGACATGCAATATAGAGACACACATATGCAGACTCAAGAGAGCCTTTCATGAGTTCAAGAGGCTCCACAGGCATGGTATGCTCATATAGACAGTAACCTTCAAGGACTAGGCTTCACCAAGAGTGAAGCGAAGGCCAACCTCTATTCCATTGTTGTTGAAGGTGAGCTGCTTATTCTGGTGCTATATGTGGACGATCTGATTTTAACAAGCACAGACAAGCTCATCCAAGAGTGCAAGAAAGATCTTGTAGGCGAGTTTGAGATGAAGGATATGGGGCTTACACACTATTTCCTTGGGTAGGAGGTATCACAGGGTGATGGAGAGATCTTCATGGGACATGGCAAATACGCTCTGCAGATTCTACGAGATTTCACATGCAAGATTGCAAGCCCATGACCATGCCTCTAGTCACAAACTAGACGAAGGTGGATACATCTAGATCGGAGCAAGTAGACCCTACACTTTACCAGTAGATCATTGGGTCATTGATGTATTTGGTGAACATACGGCCAGAGATACATTTTGCAGTTAATGCTTTGAGATTGGTTGCCTATTTTTCTTCTGTTGTTTAAGTTTTGTTATGTTAATTTTAGGTATGTTCTATGCTTAGAGCAATTTAATTCAATTTTCACAGTTAGCTCAATATCTTTTCCAGATTAGCAATCACATCAGCATTAAAGTAAACTGCAGATAGAACATAAAATAAATCGCAAAAGACAAGCCAAGACAAGAGGACACAAGATGTGGCACTAGCCAGGGACAAACCCCAATGTGGGGAAACCCTTGATCAATTCTTGTTATATGTTCTTCAATAGCTCAGCGGAGAGAGAGAGAGATAGTACATTTACAACAGAAGTCAACACTTAGACTTTCTAGATAAGAGAACAGATCATCTCTACATGAGATGAGTTGAAGACACGCTGCTTCATCTGATTCTCCATGGTGACTCCTTCACCTATCGTTGTGTTGCATCTCGTCATCATGTTGCACCTCACCGAGCTGCACCATGTTGCACCCATCATCACAATGCTGGACCTTATGACTGTTGCACCTTGTACTAGTTGTCCCATTTACTTGCTCCATCAAACTTCATTGTTGCTCCATGCATCACCATGCTTGCAGCTGTCCATGCTTACCATTTAGACATGTTTTAACTTTGCATGCTTGGTGTACTCGCTGTTGAGTACCATACAGTTGTCACAATGTTAGTTTGTTGTCCCTTGCATGTTGTTGTACCAATGTGCTTCCAATTGGTTCCAACAGGCTGCAAGGAAAACTGGTGTATCTCCAACTGCTCACGTTGACCTCAATACATGGCACTTCTAGGCTACAGTAATTCTATCCACACTAGGACGGATCCTCTAGAACCCAAATCAACATAAATACATACCTCTGCTTCTTCAAGGGCTGGTGGTTATTCTCTGCGCTTACCTCACTGGTTAGGGCTTCCTTGTTGCCTGCTATAGCCCACTTTTCTTGACTTCGAGACCTCCCAAATAGTGCGGCCTTCTCCCACACATATATCTTCTCCTACGTCGTTGTTAAGTCCACCTTCTAGGCCTCCAAATGCTGCCCTACAGCCTCTTGTTCACACAGCAACCTGCCTGTGTTTTTAGGCCTGTGGCTGAGCTGTAGCAGCTCCTCCTAGTTGCGGCTCACTTGTGGGAGGAAGATACCACAAGGAGAAGGCTTATCCACAACCCAGAACTACCCTGCATGGCTGCGGCCTCCTACTATTGATATCTGACGCCTTGTAAGGAACAAATTAACCCAAAACAATCCCCTACAAGCTTCTCCTTCTCCCTTAGCAAATTTGGCTATTTTAGAGGTGTATTACTCATTAATGGATGCACTTTGGATCCCTTTCTTCCACACTATCCAGACTCCTAAACTCCCCCCGTTCTCTTCTAGGCTGCTGCGGCTAGGGCTTGATATGATAGTGGTTAGGTCTTCTTAAGATCTCGAATAGGCCTCCTCTATACAGCATATAGGAGCCTTTCTTCAACGGAAAATTTATGACTGCATTAGACCTTCTTTTGCTGCGGCTAGGGCATGACTAGATCCCCTTCAACTGCAGTTAGGTGTTCCTCTCTTCAACTGTGTCTAGGGCACCTTGTTTTGCTGCGTCTAGGGCTTCTCCCTCTTGATCTCTCTAACCACCAAACCCAAACGAGTGGAGAGAGATCTTAAGAGAAATGTGTGTATAAAATAACTCTCAAATCATCTCCTGTTATACTAAAACGTTGAGCACTTGTGGGGTTTATTTGGTTGTTGGCCGACCTTGACGAATTGTCCCATAACACAAATAAATTTATATCTCGATGAATACTTATCGGAATCAAATGATCTTTAGATCAATCCTACACTCTCAATGAGAGGGATCCAAGAAAAATATCAGCTGCCATTAATAAGATGACTCACATGGAGTTGGCCCTAGTTGCCAATTTTAACATGTTAAGATCATAGTTGTCCTGTCAAGATGTTGGGTTCAAGGAAATTTAACACTAGCTTGTGACAAGTTGTGAGTATGTACATTGTACATATACTTCATTTTTTCTATCAATCTATATGAAATTTCCAGCTGTCCAAAATTGTGTAATCACAGAATTGAATTTCAGTTTGCATTGTTGGGTAATTTCTAGCACTTGTTGTTCATGCTGATTTAATATAACATAGGGTTGAAATTGTAAAGTGATTTAACATTTATCTAGAAGAGAAGAAAAAAGATCTACTACTATAAATCTACTAAAGTAAAGTGATTCCAGATCTGGAATGTGCTTTGAAAAGTGTGCCTCAATGTTGAAACTCGTTGGCCTATATTTATTATCTTTTCTCTTGGGCTCAATATTATTGGAACCAGACCGGAATTGGCAGAACCAACCAGTCCAACTGGTTTTGGAATCACACTGGTCCGGTTGGATGTTCCAGGCCAGTTAAGGCCAACTCTGCAACAGTGTTGTATTGGAATCGGTTGGTTCAGTATGAAACCAGCCTTAATGTACCAAACCAATAAGGAGAATCTCCACTTTTATTTAAGTTTTTAATATTATCGTTAATTGTTTCAAGAAGTTTGAGAGTGGTTCCAACCTCATTAGACTTCATATGGAGAAAATACAATTTTAAATCTCTTTCAAAATTCAAGAGAACAGTTTTTAGGATTTCAAGATTAATAGGATTAACGTAGCCACTAACTGACATTTAATCAAAAGCACCAAGCCATCTATGTATCTTGATGTTGGTTGCATTGATAGTGGAACTCATCTATCATGACCCTAGTGTCTCCATGGCTTGAGTGAAGGGGGCATTTTCACTAGGATCGTGATAGAGAAGTTCAACAATGAACGCAACCATGGCCACACACTAGTACCATATGAACAGATTTTATAGTCTAGACTCTAGACTATGTCACTGTAGTTATCCACTAGTAATATGCTTTTTTTTGGTCTCTAAAGGCCATTTAGAACCTCTTTATTGATGTATTTTGCTTCAAAGACGTATTGCACTCAATGTTATTTTGGTTATATGCACACTTGCAATATAAATGAGAAACTTTGCATATACGTTTATAGATGGTTTCGATTTATATGGATATGTGAAAAATCCACTATTGCAAAACTGGAAACTATTCTTCTAACTGATGCAGTCTATTTGTCTTCAGTTAATTAATTTAACAGCAAATAAGGAATAGCTCTTTACTGCAATCTTCACAATAAAACAAACTGCGGAAAACAAAACTAGAAACTGAGAAAATCATGCACACAATTAACACAATTTTTTGGACTAAAATCCCCGGAAATGCCTCAAGGGAAAACCAGTGCAGCAAATGAGGGTTTATTTTACTATGCAGCAAATTCAAAAGATTACAACTGGGTGCCTAAACTAGCCAACCCCTCCTGAGAAAATATTGGTGAAAATCTCAGAAGGAAAATTTCCCTCTTAACAAGCAATTTGGCCTCTTTCTGGCCACTTGAATCAGTGCCCTAAAAACCCCTGTGCAGGCTCTACACAATGCTTGCGCAGCCTCTAACTCATACTACCCGGAATTGCTTCAAGCTGCCTCAATCTGGCTCTCTCTATCACTGGAATGGATTAGCTTGGCCTCTGGAAATTTTTCTTGGTCTCTAACAACTGAATTGGCCACATGCTCTGATCCAAATGGATCCTAAAACACTCTCTAAGTCTTCAAAATCTACTTAAAATCGTTTAAAAGACCAAAAAAATCGCATGAGAAAACCTTTCAAAAAGGCAGAAAACAGTATCAGCAGCCAAAATTATGAAGAAACAGTGAAAAAATGGGTTATCGGCAACTTTGCACAATAGCCATCAGATTTGGCCAATCAACAGTCCAGATATGATCGGAGAATCACAATCAACAATGGCAATCAACGGAGATCATATGTATGTTGCGATAGCGAACGGCGAGGTCAACGAGGACCGTCGATCAAGCGCGCAGATCGACGGCCCACGTTGCACCGCCATATCGCATCAGCGGATTTCAATAGAAGCACTTACCACGACCCATGGCCCATGCAGTTCGCAAAGTCGCATCGAAGCCATGCAGAAGGGCGGATACATATATATATATATATATATATATATATATAGAGAGAGAGAGAGAGAGAGATATATATATATATATATATACACACACGATGCGATCAGCTGGACTCAATGCGATATATAAACATTATTTGATATGATTTGAGATCCGTCAAACAGCAGATTTATGTGTATTTAGTGTATTTCGTTTATTAAACGAAATACAAAGGGAAGCGCTGATGCAATGGAACCCCGAGCCGAAGGGGTTTGGGGAATGAAAATGTATATCATTTCAAATCCGCCCAAAACCATTTTTGCGTTATTTTCACAGTTTTAACGTATTTTTAAAAATACAGAGGAACAAGGCCGAAGCAATTTGCGATAGCGATTGAGGGCTGACCCAATAGGAGAATAGGGCACAATTCTGAAGATTTGGAGTTCGGAAGACTGTGTTTTGGCGGATTTTCTCAATTTCGAATACATTTCTTTGTGTTGACAGAGAGTGGCTGGTTCAAGGATTCCCAAGGCCCGAGGCACTCTTACATTGCAGAATAGGTGGCCACCTCCCCTTAATGCGTTATGCAATGATTGTGTAATGCTAGAAGAGGGATTCGAGCAGACAGAGGCCAGGAGACAGAAAGCCGAGAAGGAGAAACAAATAGGCAGCCCAGATTGGCTTTAAAGCCACTCAGAGAGCAAACAGGGGCAAGCAGTGCCAAGACAAAGAGCAAGATAGAGAAACAGAGTGATTGAGAGATTCTGTGTACTCAGAGAAGCTTGAGAGGTTCAAGCAAACTCTTGTTGTTGTATCTATTGTGTGTTGAGACTCAAGTTGAGCTCACACTGTTGTAAAATTCTGTTTTGAAGACATAATAGAGAGGCCACCACTGAATGCTGGACCAGGAGATGTAGCCCAGGAATATTGAGTGAACTCTTTATTAAACTTGACGTGTTTATATGTGTTTTTCTATTGTGCTTCTTTTACTGCTTCATTGTCTGTGTGTTTCGCAATCTTATCGGTCTATTGCATAAAATAACATAGCCAAATCCAAGCACATGAGTCTGTAATACCTTATTAATTGTCTTAGATCTCATTATCAGATCAAGTGGTATTAGAGCTTTAGGTTTGCTAAGGTTAGACAAGCTTGTGCTGGATTGGTCAATGATAACTAGGTCAAAGCTCAAATTAGGAGAAGGAGAATTGGTTGAAGCTAACCCAGAAATAGGAAGTCTATCCTAGGAGGGAAATGGCAGAAGAAAATCCCTTGGAATCAGACTCTCAGTTCATGGAAAGTTTCATGACCGTGAGAGCCATGGTAGAAGAGATGTATCGAGAATTTAAGAAATGTCGAAGTGAAGATTCTTCAACCTCCAAACAAGACAAAGGAACAGAAGAATCTCTTCTAGATGGCCATTATGAAGGAAAAGGGAAAGGAAAAGAGGCTCCTCTATCCACACCTCCTGATAGCCCTGAAAATAAAAAGAAGAAAACATCTTTAATTAAATTAGATGTTAAATTTGATTTTCCAATATATGATAGAGAATTAAATGCAGAGAAGCTAGGTAACTGGACTAGACAGATTGATGTGTATTGCCGGGTGCAGAATATTGATTCAAGCAGGAGTAAAATTCAACTGGCAAGCCTACGCCTTAGAGGAACTGCCTTAGTATGGTGGGAAGGCAAGACACAAGCTAATTTGAAGAAGCATGGTAAAATTCTTTCTGTCTGGAGTGAATTTGTTTCTGCCATTAAAAAACAATTCTATCCACTAGCTTATATGCAACAAGCTATGATGAGTTGGCAAACTCTTCGCCAATTAAAAGGGCAAAGTGTACAAAGCTACACCCAAGAATTTAGAAAAAGAGCTTTGATTCTAAGCATTTCTTTAGACTCGCCTGAAACTTTGTTTAAGTATGTAGGTGGTCTACACAGCTATTTGAGGCACACCATTCTCATGTTCAACCCTACTAGCATAGATGATGTATCTGTTCAGGCTACCCATCTAGAGGCTAGAGGCAAGAATGTGAACCCAGAGATTGGGGGATCATCAAAACCCACTACAAGCAAGAACAAGGAAAAGAGGAAGCAGAAATGGAAAGAGAGGAAGGCAAATGTTGTACAAAAGGCCAAACCTTCATGCACTCACTGCAAGAAGGATGGACATGATGATGAACATTGCTGGTCTTTGCATCCGGAGCTGAAACCCAAGAAGTTCGATGGCAAGAAGAAGAAGGTTGTTGCTGCTATACAAAAAGATTTGGGGTCAGACTCAGGTGATGAAACAACAATCGCAGCCATAGGTATAAAAGGTTATCCGCTTTAAAGAATGCAGAGATCAAGAAACAGGTATAGGAGCTGCTCGAGAAAGGGTTCATAAGACCAAGCACACCACCATGCGGATCTCCAATCGTATTGGTGAGGAAGAAAGATGGTTCGTGGAGGATGTGCATTGATTACAGAGCACTGAATAAAATAACGATCAAGAATCATTATCCCCTTCCTCACATTGATGATCTATTGGGTCAACTGAAAGAAGTTGTTTACTTTTCCAAGTTGGACCTACGTACTGGTTATCATCAAGTCAGAGTAGCAGAGCAAGATGCATGGAAGACTGCTTTCAAAACAAAGCAAGGGTTGTATGAATGGCTAGTTATGTCTTTTGACTTAACTAATGCTCCTGCCACTTTCATGAGAGTTATGAATGATGTACTCAGGCCTTTTATTGATGATTTTGTAATTTTATATTTGGATGGCATTCTTGTTTTCAGTAAAACATGGGAAGAAAATTTGAAGCATGTAAAGCAGACTCTAGATGTTTTGTAAAAAGAAAATTTCTATGTTAAGTTATCAAAATGTGAATTTGGCAAAATATCTTTGAATTATTTGGGTCATATTGTAGGGGGTGGTGAATTGAAGAAAGATCTCTCTAAGGTTGAAGTCATTGTAAACTAGCCTAAACCCAAATCTGCTACAGAAGTTAGAAGCTTCCTAGGGGTAGCACAATATTGGAGAAAGTTTATTGCCAACTTTTACTTCATTGTAGCTCGCTTACATGCTTTGACAGGATTGAACAAGGTGTTTCAGTGGGGAGGCAAACAGCCGAAAGCCTTCGACACCTTGAAAGAAAAAATTAGTACAGCACTAGTACTGGTATTGCCAAATCTTCAAAGACCATTTGAGATTGAAACAAATGCCAGTGACTATGCCATGGGAGCAGTGTTGATGCAACATGGTAAACCCATATGCTACCATTTTGAGACATTTAATTCTGCAGTTGTTAATTATCCCACATATGATAAAGAATTGTATGCATTAGTACAGATTTTAAAGAAGTGGAAACATTACTTAACGGGCAAGGAAACAGTTATACATACTGATCATCAGCCACTTCAATATTTGCACTCACAAACTAAATTGCAGCAATCAAGACACTATAGGTGGATGGGTTTTCAACAACAGTTTCATCTAATCATCAGATATAAGAAAGGCATACACAATAAAGTTGCAAATATGTTGTCTAGACCAATTATAAATGCATCTACTATACTTAAGCATAACTCGGTAATGCATGAAAGCTACATTGAACAATATGCTCAAGATATAGATTTTAAAGATGTATATGCAACTTTATGTCATAGAAAAAATGTAGAATAATTGGACTAATATGTTAAGGACCAACTCATGCATCATTTGGGAAAGCTATGCATTCCACAGACTGAAAGAGTTAACATAATTAGGGAAGCACATACTTCTCTGATACTCATATTATAAATCT